>MU732764.1:3516-35056 GCA_026770625.1 Nicotiana glauca | reverse complement strand
GTTTGGGAAAATCCTACTGAGTAGTAGGTCGTGGTTTTTTCACCTCTTGAGCCAGGTGTTTTCCACGTAAAATCTCTGTGTTCTTTATTTTATGTACTTTTAATTCCGCAAACAGTAGTAGTTAGTACATCTAGAAGAACCAGGTCCTTCCAGAAGCAGTTTAAGCAAAAAATTGGGTACCACACAAATCACCCCCTCCCCTCTTGTGTGGTATTGACGTTTAGAACATAAATGATACATATGAATACGTAGACCCTGGGTCAAATAACACTGAAGAATCTCTATCACAAACCAAAATCGTACCTATAATAACTACATCTGAAGCCTCAACCTCGAGCCTGGCCTGAAAAGCATAACAGCGGGGCTGAGCCTTACCACCCTGAACCACATCTCTAGATCGGTCTGCTGTCGGCTGGCCTCCACCTCTAGCGGTCTGAGCTCCACCTCTAGGACCTCTACCTCTACCTCTAGCATCTATACCCCTACCTCTAGCTGGCTGGGCGGGCTATGGAATAGTTGGTGTCGGTACCATGGCACGAGAACTCTGATGCTGAGGGCCTCCTAGTGCGCGAGGGAAATACCTAGCAATGTGCCTCGTGTCACCACAAGTATAACAAGCTCTCGGCTGCTGGGGCTGACGACCATGGAAACTCTGAAGTGGTGGTGCACTGATAGGAGCATGTGGGGCACTGTAGGGTTGCTGATCGGAGTACTGCATTTGGGGACCACAACTACCTGAAGCATCGTGTGAAACCTGAAGAGCGGATTGAAAGGTCCTAGGAGGATAGACCCTACCATATAAATCTCTACCTCCAGACGAGGTACCATTGAATCGGCCTAAATGACAGTGTCTCTTGTCTTCCCCATGACCATTTCCCTGTGATAATACCATCTCAATCCTCCGGGCCACATTGGCCGCCTCCTGGAAGGATATCTCGCTCCCAATCTCTCTAGCCATCTGGAGACGAATCGGCTGAATGAGTCCATCAATAAACCGACTCACTCTCTACCTCATAGTGGGGAGTATAATAAGTGCATGACGAGCCAAATCTATGAGTCTGGTCTCGTATTGGGTGACAGTCATGGATCCTTGATGAAAATACTCGAACTGCCCCTGATAGGCCTCTCGTATGGGTAATGGGGAGAAACTTCTCCAGAAACAACACTGAAAATTGCTCCCAGGTCAAGGCTAGCGACCCTGCTGGTCTAGCTAAGCAATAATCCCTCCACCAAGTCTTGGCGGATCCTGACAAGCGAAATGTAGCAAAGTCGACCACATTGGTCTCAATAATCCTCATGTTCCAAAGAACCTCGTAGCAGCTGTAAAGATAGTCCTGGGGATCCTTGGTAGATGCACTGCTGAATGTAGAAGTGAAGAGCTTGGCAAACCTTTCCAGCCTCCACAAAGAATCGGTAGACATGGTTGCGCCATCGCCGATCTGGGCTATCACACTCGGCTGTACTGCTCCAACTGGCTGAGCCGCTGGAGTCTGAATCTGAGGAGCTACCTGGTCCGGAGTGCGAGTAGTAGGAGTTTGGGCTCCTCCTCCAGCCTGAGAGATGGCTGGTGCTATAGGAAATAAACCTGCTCGGATGACACTCTCCATGAGGCCCACCAATCAGACCAGAGCGTTCTGAAGAACTGGGGTAGCAATAAACCCCTCTGGGATCTGAGTTGGGCCCACTAGAACTGCTGGGACCGGAACCTCCTTGTCAAAATCAACCTGAGGCTCCGCCACTGGTGTTGCTGCTCGAGGTTGAGCTCTGCCCATACCTCAGCTTTTAGAACAGCCTCGGCCTCGCCCTCGCCCTCACCCTCTGCCCCTAGTGGGAGCTACCTGAGGCTCGGACTACTGATCAGTAGATGAGGAAGCGCGTGTTCTCGCCATCTGCGATAGAACAAAGCAGAAATTCAATTAGCATTGAGAAATTAGACCGCACGACAAGAAAGAACAAATGTGAAACTTTTCCTAAGTCTGTAACCTCTAGGAGATAAATACAGACATCTCCGTACTGATCCCTCAGACTCTACTATTGTCTGTGAACTGTGAGACCCATGTAACCTAGAGCTCTAATACCAACTTGCCACGACCCGGATTTCCCATCCTCATAGTCGTGATGGCGCCTACTAATGAGAGTTAGGCAAGCCAAAACCTTATTTAGTTACTTCATTAACCAATTACTCCTCATTAGTAATTATGGAGCGATAATCATGATAACAACGGAGATTTAATAAATAAGCAGAAGACAATGATAAAATAACTGAAATCCATGTCTATTACATCAACTTAAACCTTAATCACCCAAAACCTGGTGTCACGGTATCACAGAAGATCTAAGAATGCTAAATACAAGTCTGAAAATAAAGACACACTGTCTCGAAAACGAGGAGATGAAACAGGGATATAAAAGATAGAGGAGATGTCGGGCCTGCGGATGTCAGCAGGACTACCTCGGGATCTCGTAAATTGAAGGCCTATTCCCAAACTACTGCTGCGCACCGTATGCTGCTCCGATATCGGGATCTGTGCAAAAGAGCATAGAGTGTAGTATCAATACAACCGACCCTATGTGCTGGTAAGTGTCTGTCCTAACCCCGGCGAAGTAGTGACGAGGCTAAGACCAGACTCCAGATAAACCGGTGCAGTTATAATCATATACAACGGAAAATAAACAAGAATAAACATTTTAATGGGAGGGGAACATGCTTCGGGGATAGCATATAATATAGAACTTCAAAGGAATAATAATGGAAAATCAAGAATTTAACTCTAACACGGATAAGGGAAATAAAAGAATGTTTTCTCTATCAGCACACATCTCGTTGCAGGTGTGCAGCCCGATACCATTTCTCATATTTCCGTGGTAGGCATACCACCCACTCCTATTTCATTAAATCTAGTGGTAGGCGTACCACCCACTCCCATTTCATCAATAACTTGTGGTAGGCGTACCACCTGCTCCCATTTAATCAATAACTTGTGGTAGGTGTACTATACCACCCGCTCTTATTTCATCAATAACTTATGGTAGGCGTACCACCTGCTCCCATTTTATCAATACTTGTGGTAGGCGTACCACCCGCTCCCATTTCATCAATAACTTGTTGTCACGACCTAGATTTCCCACCCTTGGGGGTCGTGATAGCGCCTACTCATAGAAGTTAGGCAAGCCACACATTTATAATCCATAACTACTTTTATTGAAAATCCATTTTTACCAATTTAAATAACAGGAAATAAATAATTATACAACAGCAGAATTCGTAATTTAAAGGAAGACTTAAACGAAATAAACCAAAATAATAAGGAAAATCTACATATGCCTCTACCCAGACTGGTGTCACAACATTCACGGACTACTAAGATTTACTACATACAACCGTTTGAAAGAAAGTAACACTGTTTGTCTCGAATATAAGAGATAACAGATCATAAATAAAGATAGAGGAGACGTCGGGCCTGCGGATGCCTGCAAATCTACCTCGGTGTCTCAGTGAACTGAAGCTGGCTCCCAAGCTACTACTACTGTCCGGTACCTGGATTTGTGCAAAATAGCATAGAGTGTAGTATCAGAACAATCGACCCCATGTGCTGGTAAGTGCCTAGCCTAACCCCGATGAAGTAGTGACGAGGCTAGGAGCAGACCACCAAATAAACCTGTGCAGTTGTATAATATACAGCGGAAAGTAAAGCAGAAATAAACAAATAAAGATGGGAGGGGGAAACATGCTTCTGGCAATAATAGCTAAAGTAGAATCTCAAGAGAATTATCAAGAAACCAAAATTCAACTTCTAACAAGGAGAAGGAAAACAAGGTAGATTTCACTCTCGGTTCACCACTCGTTACATGCGTGCAACCCGATCCCATTTCTCATATATTGTGGTAGGCGTACCACCCATTCCCATTTCATTATATCAATAGTTCTTCCAAATGAAATTTACTCCAACAATTATTACGAATTCATAAGACAGCAAGTACAAAAAAATTATGAATCATTGAGAAAAACAAATAATGACAAGTAGCAATTAAGAACAATTTGGCAATTCAATATTTAGTATACTAAATGTCAAGTAGCAATTAAGACACATAACCATGTAGCAATTATAGCATAAATTCAAGGCGTAATGTTGCGTAAGGATACCTTGATCCAATAATAACAAGCAACACAATAAAGGAAATGTCAACATAAGTATCACAGTAATTGTGGAATAAGACAATTAATGCACTTGAACTGATAACAGCAAGAAATTATAATAAACGGCAATAAGTGCATGGCATCACCCTTCGTGCTTTTACACTCTCTCACCAAAATAATACACGGCATCACCCTTCGTGCTTTACACTCTTCCTCACCCAAACAATAATTGCAAAGAAATTAGGGCAAGGGAATCAATGACTCACCATAAAGTCACGTAACCATAGGAAACCAGTAAAATAAACGTAAAGAACAACACAACTCAATTACCAGCAAGAATCAGGGACAAGTGCACGACATCACCCTTCGTTCTTTTACTCTCGTCCTCACCATAAGAATCAATATAATAGGCATGGAATGGTACATCATGCGGCACGACATCACCCTTCATGCTTTTACTCTTTTTCCTTACATATAATCAATAGAATTGGCACGGAATGGTACATCGTGCGGCACAACATCACCCTTCGTTCTTTACTCTCTTTTCTCACAATAAGCAAACAATGCACGGCATCACCCTTCATGTTTTACACTCTTTCCTCACAATAAACAAACACAGGCATCACCCTTCGTGCTTTAACACTCTCCCTCACCCAAACAACAATCACAAGCAAGGGGCAATTGAATAAACAAAATAATAATAAAAATCCCGGAAAGGGAACAAATTAACAATTATATCATAGAAAGGGTACAACATCAATAATCTCAATATCCCGGCAAGGGAAAATAATCAATAAGCAACAATATCCCGGCAAGGGAACAATTTAAATACTCTTTCTCTTTCTTTCACTTTTATTTCATATCTTACTTTACCACTTGAGCAAATGCTCCAAGGGGTTCAATTATTTCATATACTTTCACAATTGTAATATAACTTGAGCCAATGCTCCTCGATGTTCATAGATTATAATTTCCTTTCACAAGCTTTTCACAACAAATAGGAATCATAACCAAGGCAAGAGAAATACAAGGAAATTAAGATATTCACAATTTAAAGACTCACGGTCATGCTAGACACCAACGTATAGATACTCGTCACCATGTCTATACGTCGTACTCAATAATTACCACATAGCAAATAGGACTCAACTCCTAATCCCTCAAGCTAAGGTTAGACCAAACACTTACCTCAAACTTTCACGACCAATTCAATCCTCAATAACCGCCTTTCCTTTCGAATTCGGTGTATCTATACAATAGTGACTTCAATACATCCTTAAATGCTAAACAATACGAACCCAATGCCTAATTATAGCTTTTCCACCATTTTCCCCAAAAACTCAAAAATCGACCCTGGGCCCGCTTGGTCAAAACACGAGGTTCGGATCAAAATTAAATCCCCCATTCACCCACGAGCCCAAATATATAATTATTTTTCAAATTCGACCCCAAAACGAGGTCTAAATCAAGAAAAATAAAAAAGCCCTAACTCTACCCAAATACCAAATTTTCTACCTTAAATCATATGTTTTAGGCCTAGGATTTCAATAGATGTTGAAGGAAATGAAAGAAAATAAGTTAAGGATTACTAACCTAAGAGATTTTGGAGAGAAAACGCTTCACAAATTGCCCTAGAGCTTTGGAGAAGAAGGAACTTTGGAAATTTTATAAAAATCCCGTAAGGGTTCTGTTTTGGGTATTTAAAAATAACCGGGCAAAAATACTTATCACGTTCGCGACAGGCTGGTCGCGTTCGCAATGAGTCACACTTAACAGGTCATCGCGATCGCGAGAAGAGGAACGCGAACGCGGAGAGTAAAATGTTGTGGCCCAGAAATTGTTCTGCGCGAACGCGTGAACGAGCACGCGAAGGTAAAGAGGAAACCTGCAAAGCTACGCGAACGCGAGTGGATGTACATAGACGTGATGATGGAAATAAGGCTCAGCCCTCAGCGCCCAATAATGCTACGCGAACGCGGGGGCTTGGATGCGAACGCGAAGGAAGAAAAAGTTAAAGCTTCGCGAACGCGGGAGATGCAATATGAACGCGAAAAAGGAAAAGGGTTTGCAATAGCTGAAGCAAAAATCTGCAATTTTCTAAGTTCTAAAAATGACCCGTTGAGATCTGAAACACACACAAGGCTCCCGGGAGCTCAACCAAACACATATACTGACCCAATAACATCATAAGAACTCATCCGTGCGATCAAATCGCCTAAATAATCTCAAAACAAGGAATGAAGCCTCAAAATCAAGAATATTTCTCAAACTTCATCAAGTTTCAAATTTATAACTTTAAGTCCAAATCACGTCAAGCGACGTCCGTTTTTAACTAAACTTTACAAGAACATCTTAATTCACATATAAGACCTGTACCGGGCGCCGGAACCAAAATACGGGTCCGATACCAACACGTTCCAATCAAATATCATTTCAATTTTTCCTTAACAATTTCAGAAAAATAATTTCTTTTAAAAAATTTCTCGGGCTTGGGAATTTGGAATTCGGTTCCGGGCATAAGCCCGAGTCCCATATTTTCCTACGGACCCTCCGGGACCATTCAATCACAGGTCCGGGCCCGTTTATCCAAAAAGTTGACCAAAGTCAAAGTTATTTATTTTAATATCAAAACTTAGCATTTTTCATAGAATTTCATATTTAAGCTTTTCATCTACGTGCCCAGACTGTGCACGTAAATCGAGGCAACTCTAAATGAGGTTTTCAAGGCCTCGGGGACACAGAAGTCAATTAAAAACAAGTGATGACCCTTTGGGTCGTCATATTCTCCACCTCTAAAACAACCGTTTGTCCTCGAAGAGACAGAAGGAGGAAATACCTGAGTCGGGGAAAAGATGAGGATAAAGGCTCCGCATATCGGACTCAGACTCCAAGGTCGATGCCTTAGGAGGCCGACCTCTCCACTGAATAAGAACAGAAGGAAAACTCTTCGACCTCAACTAACAAGCCTACCGGTCTAGAATAGCCACCGACTCCTCCTTATAAGACAAGTCCTTGTCCAATTGGACAGTGCTAAAATCTAACACGTGGGCTAGATCGCCGTGATACCTCCGGAGCATGGACACATGAAATACTGGATGTACGGCTGATAAGCTCGGGCAAAGCAAGTCTATAAGCCACCTCTCCCACTCGATCAAGAATCTCAAAACCAATGAACCTAGGGATAAGCTTGCCCTTCTTCCCAAACCTCATTATGCCCTTCATAGGCGACACTCAGAGCAATACCCGCTCACCAACCATAAAAGCTATATCTCTAACCTTGCGGTCTGCATAGCTCTTTTGCCTGGACTGAGCTGAACGAAGCCTATCCTGAATGATCCTGACCTTGTCCAAGGCATCCTGAACTAGATCCCTACCCAACAACCGAGCCTCTCCAGCTCAAACTATCCAATCAGAGACCAACACCGCCTACCATATAAAGCCTCATAAGGAGCCATCTGGATACTCGACTGGTAGCTATTGTTATAGGCAAACTCTGCTAAAGGCAAAAACTGATCCCGTGAACCTCCAAAGTCACTAACACAAGCTCGGAGCATATCCTCCAAAATCTAAATAGTCCGCTCGGACTATCCGTCCGTCCATGGATGAAATGTTGTGCTCAACTCAACCCGTGTGTCCAACTCTCGCTGAATTGCTCTCCAAAAGCGCGAGGTAAACTGCGTACCCCAGTCCGAAATGATAGATACGGGCACACCATGAAGGCAAATAATCTCCCGAATATAGATCTCAGCTAACCTCTCAAAAGAATAGGAGACTGCCACATGAATGAAATGTGCCGACTTCCTACTCAAAGCATCAGCCGCCACATTGGCCTTTTCCAAATGATATAAAATGGTGATATCATAATCCTTCAACAACTCCAACCACTTTATCTGCCTCAAATTCAACTCCTTTTGCTTGAACAAGTACTGAAGGCTCTTGTGATCCGTAAACATCTCACATGCCACGCCAGACAGATAATGCCTTCAAATCTTCAATGCGTGAACTATGGCTGCCCACTCTAAATCATGAACTGGATAGTTCTTCTCATGAATCTTCAACTGCCGTGAAACATAGGCAATGACCTTGCCATCCTGCATCGACACTGCACCAAGCCCAATACGGGAAGCATAACAACAAGCTATATAAGGCCCTGAACCTATGGGCAAAACCAACACTGGTGCCGTAGTCAGAGCTGTCTTGAACTTCTGAAAGCTTGCCTCAAACTCATCCGACCATCTGAACTGGGCACCCTTCTGGGTCAACCTGGTCATCTGGGCTGCAGTTAGGGGTGTGCATTCGATTTTGACCCTTATCGATAATTACTTATCGATTATCGATTTGTACATATGCTTGTCGTTATCGTTTCAATAAGTTTTTGATTTTTTCAATTTTGATTTATCGACTTTTAGGGCTTATCGATTCAGTTATCGATTACACCAATAAGAAAATTTGTGGGATTCCACGGAAATTATATGGCTATAACCACGCCTAACTAATATTGACAAAAAGAAGCTAAAATAAAATGAATATCATTTATAATATAAAAATTGTGTCAACAAGCACATGCAATGAAACTAAAGTAAGGGATCAAATGTATGCCACCAATAATCCAACGGTATAAAAAAATACATCATCACGACTAATTTTGTTTTCCATTAATTTGAACTTCATTCCCTTGAATTGTAAATATGATCATTCCTTAAATGTGGTAGAGGAAATAATAGGGTTAGGGACTTAGGGTAAAGGAAAGGGTACTATAGAATAAGGGTAAAAAAAATGAAAAACATTTATTAAAAAATTAATTTTTTTCTTTTTAGTATATCTTATCGGTTTATTGATAAACCGATAAACTGAAGAGGACAAATCGAAATCGAAATCGATAACTCGATAAGGAAAAGTTCAAAATCGAAATCGAAATCAATAAACCGATAACAAATAATTGATTCGATTTATCGATAAACCGATTCGAATGCACACCCCTAGATGTAGTAGATGAAAATCCCTCCATAAACCGACGATAGTAGCCTGCCAATCCCAAGCAACTCCGAATCTCTGTAGATGCTGCTGGTCTAGGTCAGTTCTTGACTGCCTCAATCTTCTTTGGGTCCACCTGAATACCCTCTACTGATACAACATGACCCAGAAATGCAACTGAACCCAACCAGAATTCACACTTGGAGAACTTTGCATATAACTGACTATCCCTCAGAATCTGAAAAACCACTCTAAGGTGTTGCTCGTGCTCTTCCTGGCTGCGGGAATATATCAATATATCATCAATGAAGACTATCATGAACGAGTCCAGATAAGGCCTGAACACTTGGTTCATCAAGTTCATAAAAGCTGCTGGGGCATTTGTCAACCCGAATGACATAACCAAGAACTCATAATGCCCGTACCGAGTGCGAAAAGATGTCTTAGGGACATCGGATGCCCTAATCCTCAATTGATGGTAGCCAGATCACAAGTCAATCTTGGAAAATACCCTGGCACCCTGAAGCTGTCGAACAAATCACCAATCCTCGACAGTGGATACTTATTCTTGATCGTTAGCTTATTCAATTGCTGCTTATCAATACACATTCTCATTGACCCATCCTTCTTCTTGACAAATAATACTGGCACACCCCAAGGTGAAACACTAGGTCTAATGAAACCCTTCTCAAGCAAATCCTGTAACTGTTCCTTTAACTCCTTCAACTCCAGTGGGGCATACGATATGGCGGGATGGAAATGGGCTGAGTGCCCGGAACCAGATCAATACAGAAGTCAATATCCCTGTCGGGTGGCATACCCGGCAGGTCTGAAGGGAAAATATCAGGAAACTCACAAACAACAGGCACATAATCAATGGAGGGAACCTCAGCACTAGAATCACGAACATAGGCTAAATAGGCCAAACACCCCTTCTCAACTGTACGTCGAGCCTTCACATACGATATAACACTACGGTTAGAATGACCAGGAGTCCCTCTCCACACTAAACGAGGCAAACCCGATAAGCTAAGGTCCCTCTCCACACTAAATGAGGCAAACCCGATAAGCTAAGGTCACAGTCTTGGCATGACATCCCAAGATAGCATGGTAAGGTGCTAACCAGTCCATCCCAATATAACACTGAATTCATCCATGTCCAGAAGAAGCAAATCTACACGAGTCTCAAAACCTCCAATCACCACTATACACGAACAATGGACTCGATCGATCATAATAGAGTCACCCACCAGTGTATACACATAAACAGGAACACTCAATGAATCTCTAGGCGTGACCAGACACGGTGCAAAATGAGATGATGCATACACTTACGTAGACCCTGGATCAAATAACACTGAAGCATCTCTATCACAAACCCGAACAATACCTACACCTCCACCTCTAATACCTTTACCTCCACCTCTAGAATCTCTACCTCCACCTCTAATACCTCTACCTCCACCTATAATACCTCTCTCTGAGTGATGTGGAGAAACTTCTCCGGGAATAGATGCGTAAACTGCTCCCAAGTAGAAGCTGGAGATCCGGCTGGTCTAGTCAATCAATAATCTCTCCAACAGGTCTTGGCGGATCCAGACAAACAAAAAGTAGCAAAATCGACCCCATTGGCCTCCACGATCCCCATGTTCCTGAGAACCTAATGACAACTGTATAGATAATCTTGGGGATCCTCAGAAGTTTCACCGCTAAAAGTAGTAGTGAAGAGCTTGGTAAAACTTATCCGACTTCCACAAAGCTCCAAAGACGTAGCTGATCTATCAATGGTCTGTGCTGCTGCTCGGCTGAAGAAGCGGTACATGACCTCGCCATTCACGAAAGGACAAGAGTAGAGATTTCAATTTAGCATTGAAAGAACAAAATCACACGACAAGAAAGAATAGAAGTGAAACTTTTTCCTAACTCTATAGCCTTTGGGGGATAAATACAGATGTCCGTACCGATCCCTCACACTCTACTAAGCTTGTCCGTGAGTTGTGAGACCTATATAACCTAGAGCTCTGATACCAACTTGTCACGATCCGAATTTTCCACCCTCGAGGGTCGTGATAGCGCCTACTCGTAGAAGCTAGGCAAGCCAAACATTTATAATCCATAACTACTTTTATTGAAAATCCATTTTTACCAATTTAATTAACAGGAAATAAATAATTATACAACAACGAAATTCGTAATTTAGCAGAAGACTTAAACGAAATAAACTAAAATAATAAGAAAAATCCACATATGACTCTACACAGAACCGGTGTCACAACATTCACGGACTATTAAGATTTACTACATACAACCGTTTGAAAGAAAGTAACATTGTATGTCTCGAATATAAGAGATAACATATCATAAATAAAGATAGAGGAGACGCCGGGCCTGCGGACGCCTGCAAGGCTACCTCGGTGTCTCAATGAACTGAAGGCTGGCTCCCGAGCTACTACTGCTGTCTGGTACTTGGATTTGTGCAAAAACACACAAAGTGTAGTATCAACATAACCAACCCCATGTGTTGATAAGTGCCTAGCCTAACCCCGATGAAGTAGTAACGAGGCTAGGAGCAGAACACCAAATAAATCTGTGCACTTGTATAATATACAGCGGAAACTAAAGAAGAAATAAACAAATAAAGATGGGAGGGGGAAACATGCTTCCGGAAATAACAGCTAAAGCAGAATCTCAAGAGAATTATCAAGAAACCAAAATTCAACTTCTAACAAGGAGAAGGAAAACAAGGTAGATTTCACTCTCGGTTCACAACTCATTACATGCGTGCAACCCGATCCCATTTCTCATATCTTGTGGTAGGCGTACCACTCGTTCCCATTTCATTATATCAATAGTTCTTCCAAATAAAATTTACTCCAACAAACGCAACAATCAATACGAATTCATAAGACAGCAAGTACACAAAAATTATCAATCACTGAGAAAAACAAATAATGACAAGTAACAATTAAGAAAAATTTAGCAATTCAATATTTAGTATACTAAATGTCAAGTAGCAATTAAGACACATAAACATGTAGCAATTACAGCATAAATTCAAGGCATAATGTTGCGCAAGGATACCTTGATCCAATAATAACAAGCAATACAATAAAGGAAATGTCAACATAAGTATCACAGTAATTGTGGAATAAGACAATTAATGCACTTGAACTGATAACAACAAGAAATCATAATAAACGACAATAACTGCACGGCATCACCCTTTGTACTTTACACTCTCTTACCAAAATAATACACGACATCACCCTTCGTGCTTTACACTCTTCCTCACCCCAAGCAACAATTGCAAAGAAATTAGGGCAAGGGAATCAATGACATCACCATAAAGTCACGTAACCACAGGAAACCAGTAAAATAAACGTAAAGAACAACACAACTCAATTACCAGCAAGAACCAGGGAAAAGGGCACGACATCACCCTTCGTGCTTTTACTCTCGTCCTCACCATAAGAATCAATATAATAGGCATGGAATGGTACATCATACGGCACGGCATCACCCTTCGTGCTTTTACTCTTTTTCCTCACATATAATCAATAGAATCGGCACGGAATGGTACATCGTGCAACACAGCATCACCCTTCGTGCTTTACTCTCTTTCCTCACAATAAGCAAACAATGCACGACATCACCCTTCGTGTTTTACACTCTTTCCTCACAATAAACAAACATACGACATCACCCTTCGTGCTTTAACACTCTTCCTCACCTAAACAACAATTACAAGCAAGGGGCAAGGGAATAAACAAAATAATAATAAAAATCCCGGCAAAGGAACAAATTAAACAATTAAATCCTAGCAAGGGTACAAAATCAATAATAACGTCCCCGCAAGGGAAATAATCAATAAGCAACAATATCCCGGCAAGGGAACAATTTAAATACTCTTTCTCTTTCTTTCACTTTTATTTCATATCTCACTTTACCACTTGAGCCAATGCTCCAAGGGGTTCAATTATTTCATATACTTTCACAATTGTAATATAACTTGAGCCAATGATCCTCGATGTTCATAGATTACAATTTCCTTTCACAACCTTTTCACAACAAATAGGAATCATAACCAAGGCAAGAGAAATACAAGGAAATTAAGATATTCACAATTTAAAGACTCACGGTCATGCTAGACACCAACGTATAGATACTCGTCACCATGTCTATACGTGTACTCAATAATTACCACATAGCAAATAGGACTCAACTCCTAATCCCTCAAGCTAAGGTTAGACCAAACACTTACCTCAAACTTCCACGACCAATTCAATCCTCAATAACCGCCTTTCCTTTCGAATTCGGTGTATCTATACAATAATGACTTCAATACATCAATAAATTCTAAACAATACGAACCTAATGCCTAATTATAGCTTTTCCATCATTTTTTCCAAAAACTCAAAAATCGACCCTGGGCCCCCTTGGTCAAAACATGAGGTTCGTACCAAAATCAAATGCCTCATTCACCCACTAATTTATTTTTAAATTCGACCCCAAAACGAGGCCTAAATCAAGAAAAATTAAAAAGCCTAACTCTACCCAAATACCAAATTTTCTACCTTAAATCACATGTTTTAGGCCTAGGATTTCAATAGATGTTGAAGAAAATGAAAGAAAATACGTTAAGGATTACTAACCTAAGAGATTTTGGAGAGAAAATGCTTCACAAATCTCCCTAGAGCTTTGGAGAAGAAGGAACTTTAGAAATTTTGTCAAAATCCCGTAAGGGTTCTGTTTTGGGTATTTAAAAATAACTGTGCAAATATACTCATCGCGTTCGCGACAGGCTGGTCGCATTTGCGATGAGTCAACCTTAACAGGCCATCGCGATCGCGAGAAGAGGAATGCGAACGCAGGGAGTAAAATATTGTGGTCCAGAAATTTTTCTAAGCGAACGCATGAACCAGAACGCGAATGCGAAGAGGAAACCTACAAAGTTACGCGAATGCGAGTGGATGTACGTGAACACGATGAGGAAAAGAAGACTCAGCCCTCAGCGCCCAATAACACTAGGCGAACGTGAGGGCTTGGATGCGAACACGAAGGAAGAAAAAGTTAAAGCTTCGCGAACGCTGGGGATGCAACGCCAACGCGAAGAAAGAAAAGGGTCTGCAACAGCTAACGCAAAAATCTGCAATTTACTAAGTTCAAATAATGACCCGTTGAGCATTCGAAACACACCCGAGGCCCCCGAGACCTCAACCAAATACATGTACTAACCCAATAACATCATACGAACTCATCCATGCGATCAAATTGCCTAAATAGCCTCAAAGTAGTCCGTGACTGACTAGCCGACGCTTCTGCCTTTCCACTTTCCACGAGTCAAAAAATGTCTTTCAGAGGCGAAAGGCCATGGGGAGATATCGTCTGTGATCCATGGATCTCCGATCGGGAGAGTTCTCTCTTTTTTTCTCCCATGCTGTCTGTTGGTCAACAACCAACCAAAGTGCTCTATGACTTTGGTCAGGAAAGGGAATAGGGCAATAAATAGAGCTTCTGTTTAGAAATTGAAAAAAAAATTGAGACGAGAATGAAACAAGGAATCAAGCCTCAAAATCAAGAATTTTTTTCAAACTGAATCAAGTTTCAAATTTAGAACTTTAAGTCCAAATCACGTCAAACGACGTTCGTTTTTAATCAAACTTTACAGGAACATCTTAATTCATATATAAGACCTGTACCGGGTGCCGAAACCAAAATACAGGCCCGATACCAACACGTTCCAATCAAATATCATTTCAATTTTTCCTTAACAATTTCAAAAAAATAATTTCTTTTAAAAATTCATTTCTCGGGCTCGGGACCTTGGAATTCGATTCCGGGAATATGCTCGAGTCCCATATTTTCCTACGGACCCTCCGAGATCGCCAAATTACAGGTCCGGATCCGTTTACTAAAAATGTTTACCAAAGTCAAATTTATTTATTTTAATATCAAAACTTAGCATTTTTTAGAGAATTTTATATTTAATCTTTCCGGCTATGTCCAGACTGTGCACGCAAATCGAGACAACTCTAAATGAGGTTTTCAATGCCTCGGGGACACAGAAGTCAATTAAAAAAAGGTGATGACCCTTTGGATCGTCACACTTGTGGTAGGCGTACCACCCGCTCCCATTTCAATCCAACACAATATCGCAATAAAATCCCGGCATGAGAAACAAAAGTAACATAGAAATTTCCTGGCAAGGGAACAATCAGCTATAACTAATTCCTTAGGCATAAATAAAGTCCATGAGGTTAAACTAAATCTTTATTCAATATCAAGAACCATCAATTAAACATCTGAAATGTAACTTAAGAACACAACAATAATCAACTTAGTACTCACAGTCATGCTCGACACTGACGTATAGATACTCGCCACCATGCCTATACGTTATACTCAATCAAGAAGCAAATAGCACATACGACTCAACTCCTAATCTCTCAAGCTAGGGTAGACCGGACACTTACCTCAAACTTCCACGGCCAATTCACTCCTCAATTACCACTTTTCCTCTCGAGTTTGGATCCAAATCAATTGTATCTACACAATAATGACTTCAATACATCAATAAATGCTAAATAATACGAACCTAATGCCTAATTATAGCTTTTCCATCATTTTCTCCCAAAACTCAAAAATCAACCCCGGGCCCACTTGGTCAAAACAAGAGGTTCGGACCAAAATCAAATCACCCGTTCACCCACGAGCCTGAATATACAATTTGTTTTCAAATTCGACCCCAAAACGAGGTCTAAATCAAGAAGAATAAAAAAGCCCTAGTTCTACCCAAATCCCTAATTTTCTACCCTTAATCATATGTTTTAGGCCTAGAAATTCATTAGATGTTGATGAAAATGGAAGAAACTAGTTAGAGATTACTTACACTAAGAGATTGTGGTGAAAGAATGCTTCAAAAATTGCCCTAGGACTTTGGAGAAGGAAGAACTTTGGAAATTTTATAAAAATCCTGTAAGAGTTCTATTTTATGTATTTAAAAATAACTGGGCAAAAATACTCATCGCATTCGTGAAAGGCTGGTCATATTCACGATGAGTCACACTTAACAGGCCATCGAGATCGCGAGAAGAGGAACGCGAACGCAGAGAGTAAAATATTGTGGCCCAGAAATTGTTCTACGCGAACGCGTGAACCAGCACGCGAACACGAAGAGGAAACCTGCAAAGCTCCGCAAACACAGGCGGATGCACACGAACGCGATGAGGAAAAGAAGACTCAGCCTTCAGTGCCAAATAACACTATGCAAACGCGAGGGCTTGGATGCGAACGCGAAGGAAGAAAAATTTAAAGCTTCGCAAACGCGGGAGATGCAAAGCGAACGCAAAGAAGGAAAAGGGTCTGCAATAGCTTAAGCAAAAATCTGCTTCCGAAACACACCCGAGGCCCCCAGGACCTCAACCAAACACATGTACTAACCCAACAATATCATACGAACTTAACCGTGCGATCAAATCACCTAAATAACCTCAAAAACATGGAATCAAACCTCAAAATCAAGAATTTTTCTCAAACTTTATGAAGTTTCAAATTTAGAACTTTAAGTCCGAATCATGTCAAACGACGTCCGTTCTTTAACCAAACTTTACAAGAACATCTTAATCCACATATAAGACCTGTACCGGGAGCCGAAACTAAAATACGGGCCCGAAACCAATACGTTCTAATCAAATTTCATTTTAATTTTCCTTCTAAAATTCAGAAAAATAATTTCTTGTAAAAATTCATTTCTCGGGCTCGGAACCCTGGAATTTGATTCCGGACATACGCTCGAGTCCCATATTTTCCTACGGACCCTATGGGACCGTCAAATTACGGGTCCGGGCCCGTTTACTCAAAATATTGACTAAAGTCAAGTTTCTTCATTTTAATATCAAAACTTAGCATTTTTCACAAATTTCATATTTAAGCTTTTCGGCTAGGCACCTGGATTGTGCACGTAAATCAAGGCAACTCTAAATGAGGTTTTCAAGGCCTCGGAAGTACAAAATTAATTAAAAATAGGTAATGACTCTTTGGTTCGTCACAAATAGTGGTATCAGAGAGCGCTTTCGGTCAAGCAAAACCTTCAATTTGGTGATTATAGAGCGTCTATAAGGGAGAGCTTGGAAAAATCAGTACTTTTTAGTGATTGGATCCGTTTGGAATGAAGAAATTTTGGACTTGTTGCTTCACAACTAGAGAAAGACGAAGCGTACGAAGAAATGCTAGCTAAACTTGCGGAGGATGCTGCTTCGCCCGGCAATGGAGGCGGCGATGACCAAGTTACCTTTTTTGCTACCACCAACAGAAATTCCTCCGAATCTTGAAGGATTTATGAAGTTTGTAAGAGATACCATGTAACTTGTATTTTTGGCACATCTCGATTAGTTTCTTTTTCTTCTCAATGGTGATATTAGCACATTGTTGTACTCATTCCATAGGGGGGAGTAAGACTAAGAAAGATATTGCCATGTGTTTTTTAATGCTATAATAAAATTACAAGGCATTGCTTTGAATATCTCTTTACAATATTTTTGTCTTTAAATTTAAAATAAAAAATTTAGGTTACAATTCTATAATAAAATTTATAAGGCATTGCCTTAGATATTTTTTAGCATATTTTTGTCTCTAATTTTTGTTTAATTTAAAAAAATATTAGCCATTTTGCCCACTTAGCCCGGTGGCCCAGCCCGACCCGTTTAGTCCGGGACCATGAGTTTGTGGCCTGGTCTCGGGCCGGTTCCTACAAAAAGACCGTTTAGTCCGGGACCGTTAGGACAATTTAATTTGGGACCAGTCGAGGACCGGGACCGTTTGGACTGGCCCACTTGGCCCATTTAGGAACTGGATCGGTCCACATGACATCCCTATGTGGGATAAAGTGTGATAAACTTAGTCCCATATTTAATCCTGGATATTCCATCTTATCCCATCAAATTTGGTTTTATTTTATCCCACCTTTCAGGTTCAATAAATAGTCTAGGGATTATAATCCCAGGACTATAATCTCGGGATAATTTAGTTCGCGTACCAAACGGTCTTTTATTATCCTATTGTTATTATTTTATTCTTCAATTTCACTACTACTGTTATTCCTTTGCTTTTGATATCTTACTATTTTTCTATCAATACTTTTTGTAATAGTATTTTCATCACAACTTCTTTACTGTTGTATTTTTAAAACCTATTTTACGAATATTTTTTTGAGCCAAGGGTCTATCAGTATAAACTCTCTATCTCATATTAGGCAGAGATAAGGTATGCATACATTCTATGTTCACCAAACTCCACTTGTGGGATTACACTAGCTATATTGATGATGTATCTTGTTGTACTATACAAATGTGAGAGTTTTCAGATCATAGGCGAATCTAGGATTTTGGGTTCGTGGGTGCTTCAATTTTTTAGCTACTGATCATATAGTATAAGTGCACAACTATTGAACATGACGGTGAAAAGTTAGTGAAATTTTTTGATGGGTTTTGCCACTCTAGAGGAACAATTCATTTTTAGAAGGGGTCGAACTTTAGAGATTTTTTCTTTCTTTTTTGTTTTTTTGCTATAGAGAATTATTAGGTAAAATAGAAAAGTAAAATTAATAAAAAAATTTAAAATACACGTTGTCTTAACTCATGAAAGTTTAATGAAGAGAGGAATGCTCATGTGTTCCAAATGTTTCCTATGTGGTAAGGCCAATGAAACAAACAGTCATCTTTTCCTTCATTGTCAGGTCAGTTGTTCATGAGTATGAAAGGTCTAAGTTGGGCAATTCCAAGAGATACCATGGAGCTTTTATTTGTGTAGGACAATTTAGCAGCTGGAGCAAGTCAGAAGAAGTGGTGGAGCATAATTCCTGCATGTATTTGGTGGACAGTTTGGTCGGAAAGGAACTCCGTATGTTTTAAAGATTTAGCCAACTCTGAACAAAAGATCAAAATGAAATGTATATTTTTGTTTTACTTTTGGTGTAAAGAAGCTTTAGTGCAAGATGTAGAGTTCCTAGTTGATCTCATTGGGTCCTTGTAATTGACACAAGTCTTGCCTTATTTTTGTCTTTCTCGAAGTTTTGAAATTAGGGTCTATTTCCGTTAGCACTATCTTTGTGCTAAGTTAAGTTTTTAATGAAATTTGTTACCATTTCAAAAAAAAAAAAGGAAGGTAAAACAAATTCAGAAAAATTTGGTCTAAAAAAAATATAGTAGTACAACAATAACCTAAGTGTATCTCACAAATAGTTAGGGGGTCTGAGGAGGGTATTATGTACACAACTTTACTCCTACCTTATGCAGGTGGCGAAACTGTTTTTGCTAGACAAAAAAATTAGTAGTATTGGGTCGAAAAGTGGCTACTGAATAAAATAAAAGAAAATATCTAAATAAATAAATAAATATGGGCCTGTTATGATTGGGATTTGAACTCTACCCCCTCACTTCATTGGAGCATCTAACATCCCCCCCCAACCAAAACACCCATCAAGCTTCTTGTTTTCTGAGTGCTTACTAGCTTGTCATATGAAATTCCTGAAATGTTCTATATTATATACCCTATGTTAAGGTCAATGGGTGTTGAAGCACTCAAATTTTGTATATAGATTCACCATTGTTTTGGATAGGAGCCAGATCAAAGAACTAAGAATTGAGATTTTAGCTACGCGTAAATATATAGCATCTTTGCTCTGCAGAGTGAATTTTCAATTGTAAACAATAACAACAACAATAACTATACAGTAAAATCCCACATAGTGGAGTCTAGGGAGGGTAATGTATACGCAGACCTTACCCTTGTTCCGATAGGGGCAGAAAGTCTGTTTTCGATAGACCCTTGACTCAGAAGGACGAAAATAAAATAAAAAATAAGAAAAAAGAATTCATTAGTAACTCCAGTAGAAACCGTAATAGTAATAGAAACATAAAAACTAAAAGATGAATGACATGCAATAGCAGTAACCAGAATCTAAGGCCCAGGGCTAAGATAAACAACAAGAATAGTGTGGGTTCAACATAAACTGCAAGCCATCTAAGATCAATCCTAATCTAACCCCGCCTCACCCCCGGTATGAAGTAAGGAAAGCTTTACTACCCCTATCCTACAACCCTAATACTTGACCTCCAGGCCTTCCTATCAAGGGCCATGTCCTCGAAAATCTGCAGTCGTACCATATCCTGCCTGATCACCTCTCCCCAATACTTCTTAGGTCTCCCTCTACCTCTTCTCATACCCACCACGGCCAACCGCTCATACCTCCTCACCGGTGCATAGGGGTGTACATGAGGCGGTTTGGTTCGGTTTTTTATTAAACCAAAATCAAACCAATTATGTCGGTTTACTAAATTCATAAATCAAATCAAACCAACATAAATTCGGTTTTTTCGGTTTCGGTTTTAGTCGGTTTTTTCGGTTTTTTCGGTTTTTCGGTTTTTTTCGGTTTTTTTTTCGATTTTCCTTTTTAGTTATATTATTCTTGAAAAAGATATCAAATAATCACCAATTATCTGCATGATTACTATTTTTCTTAATAATATATGAGGAATACCAATTATTCGTATAAATCATAATTCCAAGACCTTCCATAATAGAAAATGACAACAAACATGCGACAAAGCAAAGCACTGTAAACTTGATAAACCTCAACACTAAAATAATCACTAATTATGTGAGCAAAATGACAAGAAGGAAGCTCGTGTGATGTGGTGGAATGGTTTCAAATATTTGGGTTTCTTTGATTTTGGAATTGGAACATAGGTAAGATATGGAATAATCTATTTTATTGTTTATTGTCTTGTTGGATTTTAGTTTGGGCTTGATATTTAGGTTATGTAGATAAAATCTACTTAGTGGATAGTGAATTTACAAGCCCACAAATAAATAATATCTCAAGACATTGAAAACTATAAAATAGTTTAAAAAATACTTACAAATTAGATTTTAATGATTATTTTTTATGTATAAAATTTCTAAAATTTATTTATATATAACGTCGGTTTGGTTTAGATTCGGTTTGACTTATTTTTTGTTAATGCCAAACCAAACCAAGAGCGATCGGTTTTTTATTTTCCAACGCCAAACCAACCAAACCAAACCACAAGTCGGTTTTTTTCTTCGATTTGACTTGGTTCGTCGGTTCGGTTTGGCTTGATGGTTTGGCTTGTACACCCCTACCGGTGCATCTCATTCATAAATATATGATACACCTCCTCCACACTCATAAATATATGATACTGCAACTTGTTGATTTTATATTAAAAATAAGGTATCTTGTCACATTTGGAACTTTTATTTAATTTATTCAATTCGATGCCCACTACATAAATTAGGGGTGCTTTCCCTACTATGGATAGTAGTGGGTTTCTATGCGTAAACATAGTCATATCACCGAAAGATTTTCCATTAGCTTTCTGCATTGCAATTCTCCTAAAAGTTGCTATTTCTATGTACTTAAACTCTTTATCATGTATTCATTTTATTTACTATGAACATGAGATGTTGCAACTGGGCTTAAAATTTTGTACACGTGAGTTTTGAGTTTTGACTACATCCGTTTTCTTTTTCTTAAATTATTATAACCCCTACCTCAAAATAGCATCATTTTGGGGTAGCTTTCTTTATTTTAATGATTGCGTTCAAACTTGGTGACTTGCTTCTCATTCAGAATAGACGGATTTTAGAATATTAAAATTTTATTATTACCATGAAGTGGTTGTCACATCAAGTGAGGTGCATCAAGGACAAGGATGACAGAGTTTTAATGGATGAGACTCAAATTAAGCAGAGATGAAAGACTTACTTTCACAAATTTCTGAATTTTGGGGGGGGAGGGGGGGGAGGGAGGGATAGAGATATTGTGTTGTGTGATTTGGAGCACTCCGAGAGTCACCGTAATTTTGGATATAGTAGGCGTGTTAAGGTCGAGGAGGTTGTGGGGACTATGCGTAAGACGAGCAAGGGTAGAGCTACTGAGCCAGATGAAATTTCGATTGAATTTTGAAAATATGTGGGTAGAGAGGGCGTAGAGTGATTGACGAGATTGTTTAACGTTATTTTTAGGACGAAGAAGATTCCCGAAGAATAGAGATGGAGTACGATGATTCCGTTGTACAAGAACAAAGTGATATCAAGAATTGCAATAACTATAGGGGTATTAAGTTACTTAGTCATACTATGAAAGTGTGGGGAGGATGGCGGAAGCGACGGTGGGGTAGTCAGTGTCTATATCAGAGAACCAATTCGGGTTCATGCCTGGCCGTTCAACTACGGAAGCTATCCATCTCATCAGGATGTTGGTGGAATAGTATAGGGATAGGAAGAAGGATTTACACATGGCGTTTATTTACCTAGAGAAAGCGTACGACAAGGTCCCGAGAAAGGTTCTTTGGAGGTTTTTGGAGGCTAAAGGTGTTCCGGTAGCATACATTAGGGTGATTAAGGAGATGTATGATGGAGCTAAGACACAAATTAGGACAATGAGAGGTGACTCAGAGCATTTTTCGATAGTTATGGGGTTGCACTAAGGATCAACGCTCAGTCCTTTCCTATTTGCCTTGGTGATGGATGCGCTAAAACACCATATGCAGGGAGAGGTGCCATGGTGTATGTTATTTGCTGATGATATAGTCCTAATTGATGAGACGCGAGGCGGTGCGAGAGGTTGAAGGTTTGGAGACAGACACTGGAGTCTGAAGGTTTCAAGTTCAGCATGACTAAGACAGAATACTTAGAGTGCAAGTTCAGTAACGTGATTGGGGAAGCAAACAGTAACGTGAGGCTTGATTCACAAGTCATCCCCAAGAAAGACAGTTTTAAGTATCTTGGGTCTATTATCCATGAGTACGAGGATGTCACACACCGTATAGGGTTGGGATGGATGAAATGAAGGGTAGCATCTGACGTATTATATGGCAAAAAGGTGCCACCCGAAGTTAAAGGTAAGTTTTATAGAGCGGTGGTTAGACCGGCTATGTTATGAGGCAGAGTGTTGGCCAGTCATGAACTTTCATATCCAAAAGAAGAAAGTAGTAGAAATCAGGAAGTTGATGTGTATGTGCGGGCATACTAGATTGGATAAGATTAAGAATGAGGATATTCTGGCTAAGGGGGTGGCGCACATAGATGACAAAATATGGGAAGCGAAGCTTAGATGGTTCAGGCACGTGCAAAGGAGAAGCTTTGACGCCTCGGTTAAGAGGTGCGAGCGGTTGGCTTTGTCAGGTGAGAGAAGAGGTAGAGTGGAGACTAAGAAATATTTGGGAAGAGGTGATCAGGCAGGACATGGCACGACTATAGCTCACCGGGGTCATGACCTTAGATAGGAAGGCTTGGAGAGCGAGCATTAGGGCCGTAGGCTAGTATGTTAGTAGGTAGTTGAGCGTTTTTCTTCCCTGTTGAGGGTGTTAGGCTAGTTAGTAGTGTTTTGCTTTAGATTGTTAGTGGTACTTATTGTGTTTGTATTATTTATTGCTCCGATTGCCTAGTACCTTTTCATTATTTTGATTATTGATATTGCTTTTTCCATTTATTTTTCTGATTCTTATGTTGTTGGCACTATCTTCTTGAAATATGTGGTTGTTATTGTTCGTTGCCTCTTTTCATTACCTCACGCCGAGGATTTTTCGGAAACAACTTCACTACCTTCTGGGGCAGGGATAAAGTATACGCACGCACTACCCTTCCCAGACCACACAATATATTATCATTTTGATATGAGAAATTTGAAATTTACAGTTAATATATATTTTATTTACTTCAAAATCAAATTGACTCTCGATACCATTTCCACCAAAATTGACATCGATAAGGGAATTAATATGGATTAAAGTTAGTTTAAGCTAATTTTAAAATGTGATAGCAAATTATTTATTATTTTAATCAAACTATCAAGTAATGCTTATCAAGAGATTTATGTGTAATCACTTAATAAGTGGTTTTATTGTCTTAATACCTTTTTACAGTGTCGGTGCATAGAACTTAAGCTAAAAAATACATTTCATACCTATTGATTATTTATTAAGTTTAAATTTTACATATTGGTAGTGTAAAAAATTCTTTATACAATCATATCACTCATAAAGTAATTACAACTAATCTTTGTGATAAATAAATATTACAATTGATAACATGAACCAACAAGGGCTGTGGTAGAGTGGTAAGTACTCTTTCATCCTTAATCAGGGGTCTCGAGTTCGAGCCCATGAGTATGAAGTCATCTTTGTTAGGGAGCGCTTTACCCCCAATATGGACTTTCCGGCGCTAATCCGAATTTAGTCGGGCCCCAATATGGATATCGGACACCTGGTGAGAAACCAAAATAATAAGAAAAAATCTTACTTTATACATATTAAACCCAAACTATTTACCCTTTAATACCCAAGCCCAAAGAATTTACTTTTCCTACTTATAGAGTAAACTAATTACTCTCCTACCCAATCCCTTTTCCCTTTTTAGTTGCTCTAAACAAGCAAAGTCTCGTACCCCAAACATTCTTTTTCTCTTTCAAAAAACACCCATAGGTTAGTCTTTTTAGTGGATGATGAAAATTCAGTATAAACCCATGCGTTTACCTTTATTTTGTATAGAATTTTCTATATAGATTTTAAAAGACAAGTTTTCATATCATTGTATACGAGTTTCACGCCAAAATCTTCTTTCTATATTAGTATATTTTTTTGTGTATTTATTTATATTTTTCAACTCATGTGTTGTTGTGGTTATATATTAAGTTTTTCAGATCTGATTTTTATGTGTTTGAAGACCCACCATTGTTGAGCTTGAAGCTCAAGAATTTGAAATTTATTTTAAAGATTTATTGTTTGATTCAATGTGAGTGATATAAAATATTGCTTACAGTACCTTCAAGTAACCTTCCCGAATCTGGATTATTATGTGTATTTGAATATCCACCATTGTTAGGCTTGAAACTCTTTAAAATTTTTATTTTGAAGATTTCTTGTTTGATTTAAAGAGGGTGTTATTAATTATTGCTTATAGTACCTTCTGGAAGTTCATACTAAAATTTGATCGCATTTGGAGCTGATTTGAGGTGATTGAGCTTGAATTTTTCTGCTGAAAATCGAAGAAAAATACAGTTAGCCAACAGTATACCGCTACGGTATACAATATGTTGTATGAGTATATAGCTATATTGCAACAGTATATTGTTATAACATAAATATACTGCAACGGTGTTTTACCTAACAGTATACCTCGAGGGCATACAATATACTATAAGAGTATATAACTATACTTAAATAATATACTGTAATATTATGTAGTATATTGTAACAATATGCTGTAATAGTATATAATTTACCTATACTTCGATTGTTGAATCATCTAGGAGCTAAATGTCTGGTTATAGTAACATTATACTGTTATGGTATACAATATAATATAATAATATACCGTAATAAATAAGTTATTTTTTAATTGTTTTAATTTTTTCAATTAGATACACGCAAAAGTTTTCTTAAATGAATTTTTTATGGAGTTCCATGAAAATAATATTCATTGAATAAGAAGTAGTTGTCGGAAGACAAAAAATAATAATATGAAAAAAAATTAAAAAAATTCAATGAAATTAGAAAAAGAACGCAAAATTAAAGAAATAAACAAAAAGAAACAAAAACAAAAATAAAAAATAAAAAAAGGAGCCAAATTGACTATAAAACTAGACTATTGAATAAAGAAAATAAAAAATAATATGATTCTGGAAAAAATATATGAACAGAAGAAATAAAAAAAAATAAAAACGAGAAAAAAATAAAAGAAAGAAAAGAAAAAAAAATAAGAGAAGCAAAAAAGAATATGAGAAAAAACAAATAATTACCCACAAAGGCTGAAATGAGTAGGAAAGGTAATTAGTTTGGTGGGTAGAAAAACTAAAAGATATGTAAAAGTAATTAGTTTAATTTTGGGAAACTTACACAAATGTCCCAAATAAATCTCAACTTACCAACCTCTAGCCATTAGTCATAGACTTACCAAAACTAGCCAACAAAAATTGAAAAACCAAATAATAGGGTTCTTTCTATCAAAGAATCACATGCAAAAATCACCTTCTATATTTTTAAGCGTGATTAACAATATTAAATACAAGACGAAAAGAAAATTTCATGGACGGGGTAGCAAATACGGTGATGAAATATAAAAATCTATAAAATATTTCAAAAATCTAAACAAAAAACGAACTTTTTTAATGGGTATAGTTGAAATTCATTGAAAATATATAGATAAGTCAATATACAAAATTTGAAGAAGATTGGAGGTGATTTGGACTGGTTTTGTATCAAAATTCGTAATTAAATCGAGTTCAAAAAGTCTTCTGCGACACATGTATCTCACACACAGGAATACATGGATATACATGTGATATACAATTGATACAAATATGATACATATGTTATACACAAATGATACACCGTGTGATACACATGTCATTTTTTTTCATGTTCAGCTTTTACTTCGAATTTTTAATTCAAACCACCTCAAAACTTCACCAAATCATCATAGAATTGAGATTCAAGCTCCTTAAGTTGTGCCCAATCTATTATAATAATACCCGCTCAAAACAAAGCAAAAATTTGATATTTTTTTGCTACAAATAGCTAATTGGCTAATTTAGTTAATATTAATAATATTTTATCAATTGGCAAATTTTTGTAACGAGCTACTTATAAATGGATATACCCGGTAATTTTCCCTTTATTTTTGTGAGTAAAACTATAAAACTTTAGCCTAGTATCACAACTTAAACTACAATGTTAGCATTATAATATATAACATATCTTAAATCCTTAAAAAAAAACCTTAAATCCTATTGTATTTTCATTTATCTAATTATCACTCCATGATCCAGAAAAGAAAAGAAAAGAAAAAATTCTCCCCATGATCCGACCGTTGGTGTTGCCACCGATGGCAAAAAAAGTGACCGTTGCAACTCATTAGTTTAAATATCTGGATATCTCCCTCTATTTCGGACATCATAACTTATCACAATCTTCTTGCGCTCTAACTGCAATTTGCTCAAAGCTCTCTAATTTATTTATTTGCTCACAGATCATTCTGAAATCTTTCTTTATTTTTCTTATTGCTAGCGTTTTTTCAATTACTGTTTCAATTAGTTTCATTTTCCATCAAATGGCAGAAACAAAGGAATGCCATGTTATTGTCGAAATCCCAGTTGACGAAGAGCATCAAAATAAACTTGTATGTGCAATTCAACATCACCCATTAATGGAAATCTCAAAAAGCCCAGGTCATCTCTTACTTCTCAAGCTTTGGCAAAGAGAAGAGGATCTCTCCGGCTGCAGAATTGCGGCCAAAGAGACCCGAATGGACAGCATTCGAAGAGAAATTTTTCAACTTTGTTGTTTCTTCTTTATATTTCATGCACTTTTCTTTACAATTTTATTCACATCTATTTCAGAAGACAACCAACATAATAATGTTGCGTGCCACAAATGGTGGATACCAGCAGTGGTATCAGTTTGCACATCATTTTTTATAGTGTTTTTGGTACAGTTGAAACTTTACAGGTTTTGGAAAGTGTCGAAACAGTTGCAAAGGGAGAGAGGGGATGGTAGAGCATTGACGAGGTGCATTCAAGAATTGAGAATGAAAGGGGGGAGTTTTGATCTGTCAAAAGAACCACAGATTGGGAAGAAAATGAAGAGCTCAAGTGTGGAGATCAAATGGAAGCCTTTAACTTGGTTATCTCAATATGTAGTAACCATTTGTCTTATTTGTTTCACAGGATTGGTGTTCCCAGCTTCCAGGCTTGTACTCTGCGCTTAAATCAGCTATTTGGAATCTAGAAAAGCTGCTCGTTTCTCGGGCAAAAATGGTAAAATTTTTGTTCTTTCCATTAACTTTTGGTTGGAAAAAGTCACTACCTTAATATTTCAGCTAATTTTCCTCCAGTTTTATGATTTAGAGACCAAGGCAGATCCCTTATAGGTTCATAGTATGTGTCCTGCTCATAGATGCAGATCCGGGATTTAATGATCGCGGGGCACTATGACATTCAATAGAAATTTATAACTGCTCATAGAGATTGATACGGGGGCCTAGGCTAATATTTGACTATTTCTTGAAAACATTTTTTGCGGAAGTTACCGGGTGCCGGTGTTAAGTTGTGCGTCCGCCTCTGCTGCTCATAGCAAATTGTGATATACCTTTGTTTGATTCTAGTTTTTTTTCAGGGGGATAGATACCTAGCAAGGATGTAAGATTGAGTAGTCCCATCTGTTAGACACTGAGTCGACTGGCTCGAAAAAGAATCCGAAAGCATTACATGGCAAGAGTTGATTGGCCTTCGCCAGTAGATGGAGATGGGAGATAATTAGGGAAGGTTCCTTAATTTCATATTACTACAAGGAAGGTGCTAGCAGCGGTCAAAAGAAGAAAACAAGGGTTCTCGGTTCTGGGAATAAAATGGTACCACATTGAGCAGCGACAACAACAACAATCAAGTAAAATCCCACAAAGTGGGGTCTGGGGAAAGAGGCCGTTTCCGATAGACCCTCGGCTCAGGAAGACGGAAGGTACCAGCATTGAGCATCACTGAATATTCCTTTTTGGTTGAATTTTACTAAGCATGATCATAATGAAGATGAAGCAGGACCCGGCTGGCAAATCGCAAACAGAATCAGAGAAAAGAGATCCAGCTGAAGGGTTCTTTCATTTTTGGTCATGTATTCAGAGAAGAGAACTGTGCTGAGAATCACTTGGCAATTGGGGGTGCCAACACAAAGAAATTCTATTTCATTGCCTGCACATGTTATTTGTTAAAGCCACATTGAGAGAAATGGGCGGGCCATCTTCAAGATCACAATCGGACCAAGAGAAGGGGCCATGTTCACTGTAAAGGACTTGTAACATAATCTGATGCTAACATTTGCACTCTTTTGTGAGGTAATAAGGTCTGGTGCCTCTTTCTATGTACATTTCTGCCATACATTTAAAAGTAAGGCCACGTATTTTTGTTGGTCATTTTTAAGAGGAATGTTTCTCTTTGACATCATTTTCTGCCTCAGATGGTGCTACTATAACAATTTTTTTTACTTCACTTACAACATGAACAAACTACGCCCCTAATTTCTTAATAGAACAAGTACCAGCCATCGGAACCCTACATAAGCGTTTTCACCGCCATTCGATCGTGCTGCAATGAGCTTAGTTAGTGTAAGAACTTGACTGTCCACTACTAGAATTCCTGCAAAAAACGCGACCAAAAGTTGATATGTCAAGAAAAGCGACCAAAGTTGGTCGCTAAACTGGTGAAAATAATAAAATAATGATTTTAAAAATAAATTAGCGACCAATGTTGGTTGCTACTTGGTCGAAAATTTTGTCAAACTGTTGACCGGACTGATCAGACTTGCTTGGTCAAAGAATTACTCAGATTAGCAACCAACATTGGTCGCCTAAGAGGGGACCCACTTATTAAATTTTAATAATTATATTATTATTAAAAAATTATAAAATATAGATAAATAAAATTTAAAATTAGTGACCAAAGTTGGTCGCTACATAAAGAATAAACAGATTGATGAGGCCTACTTTGGTCGCTAATTTGGGACCCAGTTATAAAATTTTAATAATTATAATTTTATTAAAAAAATTATAAAATATAATTCAACTTTAGCGACCAAAGTTGATCGCTCAGTAAAATATAGACCAACTTTGGTCGCTAACCTGGGACCCCCAGTTCAGTTTAACAATAATATTAATATTTTAAATATTATATGAATTAGATTTAAATTTAGCGTCAAACTTGGGTCGCTAATTTAAAATTATGTTTGGTCGCTATTTAGGTACATTGGTCAAAATTAAAAATTACTTTTGTATTTATTAAATAAATAATATAAATGTTAGCCGTACTTACGATGCTTATATCGAAAATAGCTATTATTATATATATAAATATATATTACAATAATGCACTAAGTTGTGTATTAGGTAATATTATATCGAATATATGCACTAATTTATACTTACGCAATACTATGCACTAAGTATAAGTGTATTAGGTAATATTATGTGTGTGTGACGACCCAAAAGGTCATCACCTGTTTTCTCTCCTTTCTGCGCTTCCGAGGCCTTGAAAACCTCACTTTTAGTCGCCTCGATTTGCGTGCGCAGTTCGAGCACGTAGTCGGAAAGCTTAAATATGAATTCTGTGCAGAAATTGATGAATTTTAATATTAATATGATTAAAGTTGACTTTGGTCAATATTTTGGGTAAACGGACTCGGACCCGTGATTTGACGGTCCCGGAGGGTCCGTAGAAAAATATTGTTTTCTAAAATTAATTAAGGAAAATGGAAAGGAAATTTGATCAGAAGACTATGGTATCGGGCTCGTATTTTGGTTCCGACGCCCGGTACAAGTCTTATATGTGATTTGACGTGTTTCGGACTTAAAAATGTAAAATTTATGTTTTATGAAAAGTTGAAAGAAATCATGCGATTTGAGGCTTGATTCTATGCATATGATATTAATTTGGCGATTTAATCGCATGGTTAAGTTCGTATGATGTTGTTGAGTTAGTGTGTGTGTTTGGTTAGGAGCCCCGAGGGCTCGGGAGTGATTCGAGGTGGTTCGGGGTGTTTTGAACTTAGGAAATGCAGCAAAATTGCTGCTGTCAGTTGTCTAGTTTTTCCTTCTATGCGATTGCATAGGATAGGCCGCGATCGCATAGAGCAAATTGCTAAGGCTCAGGAATCCTTCTATGCGATCGCATTATAGCCTCCGCGATTGCATTGTACAAAACTCAGCCCCCTTTATTTTATTCTATGCATTCGCAATACTTCTTCTGCGATCACAGAGCTCATCCAACCTGACCCTATGCGATCACATCCCCTCTTCTGTGATCGCATAGGGCATTTTTGCCTAGTTATTTTAAAAGCCTAAAAACAGAACAGTGACGGGATTATTCCAAATTTCACACGAGCTCTTCTTCTCCATAGCCCCTAGGCGACTTGTAAAGCGATTCTGACACAACCCAAAATTCCAACCCGGTCGTGATGGCGCCTCTCGTGAGGACAAGGCCAGCCAATCAACAAAACAGTACATCTCTTTATAATTACTTAGCAGGAATAAGTCTAAATCATGGGCAATATAATCATAAATGCGAAATAAACGTGATAGAACAAGGAAAACCATCCCAACTCAGCCCAAAATCGGGGTGTCACAAGTCATGAGCTAATACAGAGTTTACTAATATTTTACAAAGTCTGGAATTATCATAAATAACAAAGATAAGGGAGAAAACGGGGTTGCGGACGTCAACAGCTACCTCGTTACTCCTAGTCACCGCCTGGTCTGGAAAGAATCAGCGCTCAGGAGCGAACCCAGCTCTGCCTGTATCTGTACACATGGTGTAGGGAGTAATGTGAGTACTCCGACCCAGTGAGTAATAAAAATAAATAA
>MU732761.1:24923-48652 GCA_026770625.1 Nicotiana glauca | reverse complement strand
AGAGCAATACTCGCTCACTAACCATGAAAGCTACATCTCGAACCTTGCGATCCGCATAACTCTTTTGCCGCGACTGAGCCGAACGAAGCCTGTCCTGAATGATCTTGACCTTATCCAAGGCCTCCTGAACTAAATATGTACCCAATAATCGAGCCTCTCCCGGCTCAAACCATCCGACTGGAGACCGACATCGCCTACCATACAACGCCTCATAAGGAACCATCTGAATGCTGGACTTGTAGCTGTTGTTGTAGACGAACTCTGCTAAAGGAAAAGGCTGGTCCCACGAGCCTCCAAAATCAATGACACAGGCTCGGAGCATATCCTCCAATATCTGAATAGTCCTTTCGGACTGGCTGTCCGTCTGAGGATGGAATGCTATGCTCAACTGAACCTGGGTGCCCAACTCCTGCTGAACTGCTCTCCAGAAGCGCGAGGTAAACTGCGTACCCCGGTCCGAAATGATAGATGCCGGCATCCCATGAAGATGAACAATCTCCCGGATGTAGATCTCAGCTAATCTCTCCGAGGAATAAGTGGTGGCAATAGGAATGAAATGTGCTGACTTGGTCAGCCTATCAACAATGACTCAAATAGCATCAAACTTCTTCCGAGTCACAGGAAGTCTAGTAACGAAATCCATGGTAATCCTCTCCCACTTCCACTCGGGAAGCTCAATCCTCTAAAACACACCATCAGGCCTCTGATGTTCATACTTGATATGCTGATAGTTCAAATACCGAGCCACATATGCAACAATGCCTTTCTTCATACTACGCCACCAATAATGCTGCTGCAAGTCCTGATACATCTTTGCGGCGCCCGGGTGAATAGAATACCGCGAACCATGGGCCTCCGCTAAGATCAACTCTCGAATCCTATCAACATTGGGCACACAAACTCGCCCCTGCAATCTCAAAACACCATCATCATCTAAAGTCACCTTCGTGACACCTCTACGCTGCACTGTGTCTCTAAGGACACACAAATGGGGATCATCAAACTGCCGATCACGGATACGCTCTAATAATGAAGAACGAGCGACCGTGCAAGCTAACACTCTGCTAGGCTCAGAAAGGTCCAACCTGACAAGCCGATTGGCCAAAGCCTGAATATCCAAAGCAAGCGGTCTCTGGCTGATCGGAACATAAGCAAGACTACCCATGCTGGCGGACTTCCTACTCAATGCATAGGCCACCACATTGGCTCTCCCCGGATGGTACAAAATAGTAACATCATAATCTTTCAACAACTCCAACCACCTTCTCTGCCTCAAATTCAACTCCTTTTGCTTGAACAAGTACTAAAGGCTCTTGTGATCCGTGTACACCTCACACATCACACCATATAAGTAATGCCTCCAAATCTTCAAGGCATGAACAATGGCTGCCAACTCTAGATCATGGACCGGATAATTCTTCTCGTGGATCTTCAATTGCCTCGAAGCATAAGCAATGACTCTGCCATCCTGCATCAATACCGCACCAAGCCCAATGTGGGAAGCATCATAATAAACTGTATAAGGCCCTGAACCTGTGGGCAAAACCAATATTGGTGTCGTAGTCAGAGCTGTCTTGAGCTTCTGAAAGCTCTCCACACTCATCTGACCACCTGAACTGGGCACCCTTCTGGGTCAACCTGAATACCCTCTGCTGATACAACGTGACCCATAAATGCAACCGAACTCAACCAGAACTCACAGTTCGAGAACTTAGCATATAACTGACTATCCTTCAAAGTCTGAAGAACCACTCTGAGGTGCTGCTCCTGCTCCTCCTGGCTGCGAGAGTACACGAGAATATCATCAATAAAGACTACCACGAACAAATCCAAATAAGGCATGAACACTCGGTTCATCAACTCCATAAATACTGCTGGGGCATTGGTCAACCCAAATGACATGACCAAAAACTCATAATGCCCATGCTGAGTGCGGAATGCTGACCTAGGGACATCGGATGCCCTAATCCTCAACTGATGGTATCCAGATCTCAAGTCTATCTTTGAAAACGCCTTTGCACCCTGAAGCTCGTCAAACAAATCATCAATTCTCGGCAGTGGATATTTGTTCTTAACCGTCACTTTGTTTAATTGCCGGTAATCAATGCACATCCTCATCGATCCATCCTTTTTCTTCACAACTAACACCGATGCACCCCAAGGAGAAACACTAGGCCTGATAAAACCCTTCTCTAGCAAATCTTGCAACTGGTCTTTTAACTCCTTCAACTGTGGCGGGGCATGCGATACGGCAGAATAGAAATGGGATGCGTGCCTGGGGCCAGATCAATACAGAAATCAATATCCCTGTCGGGCGGCATACCCGGCATGTCTGAAGGGAAAACCCCGGGGAACTCCCGAACAATAGGAACATAATCAATAGATGGAACCTCTGCGCTGGAATCACGAACATACGCCAGATAAGCTAAACACCCCTTCTCGACCCTGCGTCGAGCCTTAACATATGAAATAACACTGCGGGTGGCATGTCTTGGGGTCCCTCTCCACTCCAATCGGGGCAAATCTGGTAAAGCCAAGGTCACGGTCTTGGCGTGACAATCCAAGATAGCATGATACGGGAACAACCAATCCATCCCCAATATAACATCAAAATCCACAATGTCTAAAAGCAATAAATCAACTCGGGTCTCAAGACCCTCAAATACTACTACACAGGAACGATGAACTCGGTCGACCACTATGGAATCACCCACTGGTGTAGATACATAAATAGGAATACCCAAGGCATCACTAGGCATAACCAGGTAGGGTGAAAAATAGGATGACACATGCGAACACGTAGACCAAGGGTAAAATAGCACTGAAGTATCTCTAATGCAATTTAGAATGGTACCTGTAATGCCTACACCTGAAGACTCAGCCTCTGGCCTACCTCTGGCGACCTGAACTCCACCTCTAAGACCTCTACCTCCACCTCTAACACCTCTGCCACCGCCTCTAGTTGGCTGGGTAGGTTGTGGAACCTCCGGTGCCTGAATCATAGCACAAGAACTCTGATGATGGAAGCTGCCATAAACTCGAGGGAAATATCTGACAATGTGCCTCGGATCACCACAAGCATGGCAAGACATCGTCTGTTGCGGCTGAGCACCCCTCAACCTCGGGCAAACCCTCCTGTTGTGACAATACTCACCACACTCATAACACCTATACGAACGCTGCAGCTGAAGGAACTGGGGCTGACCCTGTCGACCTGAATGGCCACCTAAAGTACCATGAGTGACATGGGGAGCTGACTGAAAGGGCTTGGGAGGATGGCCTCCACCATAAGAACCTCTACCTCCTGACGAGGTACCACTGAATTTGCCTGCATGACGGGGCATCTTATCCGACCTATGACCGCTTCGCTGTGGCAGGACCACCTCAACTCTACGGCCCATATTGGCCGCCTCCTGAAAAGTGATCTCACTCCCGGCCTGAGCCACTGTACCCGACTGATCTATCACCGTTGGCTGAACTCCTGGAAGCAAACCCGCTCTAATGACACTCTCCGTGAAGCCTACCAATCGGACTAGAGCGTCTTGAAGAACTGAGATGGCAATGAACCCCTCTAGGACCTGAGCTGGGCCCACCGGGACTACTGGGCTGGCACATCCTCCTCCAAATCAACCTGAGGCTCCGCCACTGGAGCTGCTGCTGGGGGCTCGGGCTGCTGCGCAGTAGAAAAGGAAGCACGTGTTCTCGCCATCTGCGGAGGAACAAAATAGGAATTCAGTCGGTACTTGAGAAATAGAACCGCACGATAAGAAAGAACAAAGATGAAACTTTTCCTAACTCCGTAGCCTCTAGGGGATAAATACAGACGTCTCCGTACCGATCCCTCAGACTCTACCAAGTTTGTCCGTGAGTTGTGAGACCTATGTAACCTAGTGCTCTGATACCAACTTGTCACGATCCGGATTTGTCACCCTCGGGAGTTGTGATGGCGCCTACTAATAGGAGCTAGGCAAGCCAATTATCAATTACCTCTTTTAACGAACCTTGACAATATTAGAAATAGTGAAATATTTAATAATAAAGGGGAAGTTTAAACATAGTTAACTGAAAAAAATGCGGAAGTTTAACAAATCATCTACCCAAGACTGGTGTCACAATACTCACGAACGTCTAGAAAATACTAAATACAAGATTTGAATAAAACATAAACTGTCTGCTTCGGTACAATGATAGCAAACTGAATAAAATAGAAAGGACTTCGGGCCTGCGGACGTCAGCAAGGCTACCTCGAATGTCCCTGGACTGGAAGCTCGCTCCCAGAAATGCTACTGCTACTCAAATGCTGCTCCAACACCTGGATCTGTGCAAAAAGATGCACATAGTGTAGCATCAGCACAACCGACCCCATGTGCTGGTAAGTGCTTGGCCTAACCCCGGCGAAGTAGTGACGAGGCTAGACCAGACTACCAGATAAACCTGTGCAGATATATATACAAGTACAACAAAATAATAGCGGAAAGTAAACAATTAAACCTGGGAGGGGAGCATGCTTATGGGGTAGCAGATAAAACGGAATATCAGGAATAACAAAAGAAACTACATCTGATTTCTTCTAACACAGAATAAGGGAAAATAAACCACTTTCACTTGTTTCAATTTCCTTTAGTTGCAGGCGTGCAACTCGATCCCATTTCATAATATTACGTGGTAGGCGTACCACTCGCTCCCATTTCATAATATCACGAGGTAGGCGTACCACTCGCTCCCATTTCATAATATCACGTGGTAGGCGTACCACTCGTTCTCATTTCATAATATCACGTGGTAGGCGTACCACTCGCTCCCATTTAATAATATCGCGTGGTAGGCGTACCACTCGCTCCCATTTTATAATATCGCATGGTAGGCGTACCACTCGCTCCCATTTTATAATATCACGTTGTAGGCGTACCACTCGCTCCCATTTCATAATATCATGTGGTAGGCATACCACTCGCTCCTATTTCTTTCAACACCATACACAAAATAATCCCGGCAAGGGAACAAGATAATATAATAAACTATTCCAGCAAGGGAACAAGATAATAAAATAAACTATCCCGGCAAGGGAACAAGATAATATAATAAACTACCCCGGCAGGGGAACAAGATAATATAATAAACTATCCCGGCAAGGGACAAGATAATATAATAAACCACCCCGGCAAGGGAGATCCAGCTATAACCAAACTTATTCAATTTTACTTAGCATATTTAAATCAATGCTCAGTCTCAACAATTACCGGCTCAGTTCTTAAAGATTTCCAACCAAGTCCTCATAAACAACAATTAAGAATTCGATAATTTAGCAATTCAGGACTCACGATCATGCTCGACACCAGTGTATAGATACTCGTCACCATGCCTATACACCGTACTCGACAAATAGCAATTAGCAATTAAGACTCTACTCCTATTCCCTCAAGCCAAAGTTAGACCAAACACTTACCTCAATTGCTCCAAAAATCTACTCAAGCCTCTAGTATGGCTTTACCCTTCGAATTCACCACAAAACCGCTCGAATCTAGTCATAAATTGCTTGAATGTATCAACAAATGCTAATTGAATCAACTTGAATGCATAAAAATGAATTTTCCAAAGTTTTACTCAAAAATTCCCAAAACGCCTCCGGGTCCACGTGGTCAAAACCCAAGGTTCGAACCAAAACCCGGTTACCCATTCCCCCACGAGTTCATATCTATGATTTGTTTTGAAATCGGACCTCAAATTGAGGTCCAAATTCCAAATTTTAAGAAAACCTAGGTTCTACCCAAAATTTTCATTTTCACCCATGAAAAACCTTGATTTTAAGATGAAAACATGATAAATGATGTTAAAGATTGAAGAAATTAAGTGAAAATCAACTTACAAATGGATTGGAGGAGAAAGTTTTTCTTGGAAAATCGACTATGGGGTGTTTGAGTTGAAAGAATGAAGAAATGAGGTGAAAATTCGACTAAGTATGAAAAATGCAGGTCTCTGATATCGCAATTGCGAACAGGGGATCGCAATTGCGAACTCCGACCAAATATGGGAATTGCGAACAAGCTTCGCATTTGCGAAGCCAGGCCAATGCTGGGACTTTCGCATTTGCGAAAGGGGCCTCGCAATTGCGATCAATGGCCCTCCGCATTAGCGATTAAAATGATCGCATTTGCGACCCAGTGCAGATTTTCCAGACTTCACATTTGCGAAGAGGACGATCGCATTTGCGATCCTAGGCCACAAATCTCAAAAATCGCAATTGCGATAAATGGCTCGCATTTGCGAGCTCGCAATTGCGAGTCTCCACTTCACAATTGCGAAGATCACAGAAGCAGAATACTAGATTTTTCCAAAAATGAGAAATGCAATCCGACACCTATCCAAAACTCATCCGAGCCCTCAGGGCTCCAAAACAAATATGCACACAACCTCAAAAATATCCTACAGACTTACTCGTGCGATCAAATCGCTAAAATAACATCATTTACATAGAATCAAACCTCAAATCACATGATTTCTTCCAATTTTTCATAAAACACAATTTTTCCATTTTCAAGTCCGAAACACGTCAAACGACATCCGATTTTAACCAAATTTTACAGAAAGCGCTTAACACATATTTAAGACTTGTACCGGGCGTCGGAACCAAAATACGAGCCCGATACTATCACTTTTTGATCAAATTTCATTTTCATTTTCCTTAAACATTTTCAGAAAACAATTTCATGGAAAAATTCATTCCTCGGGCCTGGGACCTCGGAATTCGATTCCGGGCATACGTCCAAGTCCCATATTTTCCTACGGACCCTCCGGGACCGTCAAATCATGGGTCCGGGTCCGTTTACCAAAAATGTTGATCGAAGTCAACTTTAACCATATTAATATCAAAATTCATCATTTTTCACACAGAATTCATATTTAAGCCTTCCGGCTACACGCCCGGACAACGCACGTAAATCGAGACAAATAAAAGTGAGGTTTTCAAGGCCTCAGAAGCACGGAACGAATGAGAAAACAGGTGATGACCCCTTGGGTCGTCACAATTTTATTAAGAGTTAAAATGAAACCTCTCCGCTATATTAGAGAGGTTCTCAGTTGTGTAAAGGGATGGGATGATGACTATCAATAACATTATTTCAACATATTCTCTCCTTCTCTCTCTATATCTGATTTACTCTTTCACCTCAATAATATCTTTGTATTTCTTCGTTCCTCAGTTCCTCGAATTATTACGCCACAAAGGGTGAAACATATCCTAGAGTCAATTATTTCCGATTACGATTTACCCCTTCTTGTATATTAATTGATTTGCTTAAATATTGTTCGACAACATTTAAGTCAAACAAGTGGAGTCTATATATTTTGAATAACGCAGGAAGAATCAAAGTTATAATATAAGGATGGTCCATACTCCATAGTTCATATTATATGCTATATTCTGTTTTCTCCAAAATCCGGTGCACTCGAATACTCCCAAGTCATTGAATTAAGGCAGTAGATTCATTGTTGAAGAAAATGGTTGATATTACCAATTTTGAAAGGGTTAGTTACGTACAAACAAAGGTTAGAATAACTTTAAAAGCAAGTTTGAAAAGCCACCTAGGAATTGAATTTGGGTGTAATTGGGTGTAATTACACAATTTAGCATGTTTGTTTGGCCAAGTAATTACTTGGTCAGCATGGAATTGGGTGTAATTGGAGGGGTGTAATTACACTCTCCAATTCTCTGTGTAATTACAAGGTTATTTTTTATTTTCTTTCATTTTTATTTTTATTTTAATTTATTTTCTTTATAACTTTTTATTTCTATTATTTTAATTTTTTAAATTTTATTTTTACTTTTTAATTTATTTTAAAAATATTTTTCTTTGTACATTATTTATCTTTTATTTCTTATTATTTCATGTAATTGCTTATATTTTATTTTTATTTATTTTATTATTCTATTTTTTGAAACTACACCTCCTAATATTATAAATAATGAGTCATTTACAAACTTGTCATATAATGAGTGATGTAATTAAAGTGGAATTTTATTGTTGAATGTGGTTATAAACTTATTATGTTTCCTAATATGAAATTATAGTGGAACTTACTATTATTATGTTGGAATTTGACATATGCTAATAATTTTTTTTTGAAGTTTGAAATTGTGTTATATTCATGGTTCTAATTTACTTGTTTAGTAGCATTGACCCACGTCGCATGTTGTTTATTTTTTAGTTAGAATTGATAGATCAGTTTTGTCAAACATTTGAATAATATTATGATATTATATATATAAATATTAATTTATTTTATCAAATATGAATTCCATGATGTTATTACAAAAAAAAACATATATTTTAATTTTTGCACGTATCTAAACTAAATATTATTAATTTAAAATATATAGATAAATTATTTTTACAATATTAGTTATAAATATATGATTAATTATTAATGTATATTCACGAAAAATATACATCTTAAATACCAAATATAATATCATTTATACTTATAAAAATTTATAGGCATATATTTATTATATTAACTTTTAAGTTTTGATAATTACTTAATTTAAAATTTTGATCTAACTGTGTAATTGCACTTGTGCAACCAAACAGTAAACTTGTAATTACACTATGACAAACAAATAGGTCGTCGTAATTATACAACTGGGTAATTATTAGGCTGTGTAATTACTACCCTGGTAATTACACCAATTCCAATTACAGGGTGTCTTTCCAAACAGACTCTAACTAGCTTTTATAATTTTCAGCTTCCAAAATATTATATACTTTTCTTTTCAAAATAAAAACTATTATTATTTTAAATTTTAACTCTTAAATCTTTTCCAAAAGCATTTAAAATAGGAAAATTTTCATTTTAGAACAACTGGGCTCCAAACTTTTCAATTTTATAGCCCATATTTTAATTTACAACCAACTAACCCATAAATAATAGGCTAAGATTCAACATCCAACTCCAATAGGTTCTCGGAATTACTATTTAATTTTTTAAAAAAATTCCTCAAACTTTTAAATTAATTTTCGAATCATTAATTCAACAAACCAAATTCATTTGGGTGGTGAAAATTAGATTTTTAACAAGCTTAAATATGTGAGTTTAAATTTCGGATTTGATTTTGTGAGAGATTTAGAGTGGGTGTTATTTAGACTTGTTAGAAATAGTATAAGGAGGTTTTATATAAAATTTGAAGTCATTTAATGGAGATTTGGACTGGTTTTGAACAAAAATTGCAACTGAAAATCGTGGAAGAAGTTTGTCTACAGACGCTTGTATAAAGGTGTATAAAAGTGTATAATAGTATATAATAGTGTATAAGGTGAGTTTCTACACTCATATACAATATTATACAAGATTATACATAATTATACAAAATACTGACTTCGTCTTCTTCCTTGCGTCTTTCTGAAATTTAACTCAAATCTACTCCAAATCACTTCAAATTTAAATTTTGAACTCCTTTTGATATTTTTAATCAATTGGAACAATACTCAATTCAAACAACTAACAAATTCAAAAAATCCATTTTCAAAAGCAAAGCTTTGAATGGTCTTCAATGGTGGACTTCTGCTCTTTAATTTTCTTTTATTGCAAGCAGGTAACATACGAGGAGAAGCAGAAAATACATGGCCCTTTGAAGCATATGTAAAAGATGTGAGAAGAAGAGAGAGTGAAATCAATAGTTGTGAGAACAAAGAATTAACTCCATAGCTTTTAAAAGTAATGGTTGTAAAAATACATATTTTGAATTTGCAAGTGCTTTCAAAATATGTACAATGTGGACTAAGTAGGGTAAAACTTAAAAATATGGGCCATTTTTTGTTATGGTGTGAAGTCATGCGTATTTTCTTGTAATTCTTTCTTTAAAATAAGTTGGTACTTGACAATATTTAGGTTGAAGTTGAAAAAAAAAAAAAAAATCATTGCATGGAGTTATTACAAGAATTGTATGCAAGTTGAGTTTTGTTTATACTTTGTACATGAACTTCATTTGGGGGAAAATTGTGTAAGTTAAAAGAATTTTATAAGAGAAAATTATAATTTTTTAATACACTGATAATAGGCTATATAGACGATATTTACACTCTTAATGTACCATGCTTTGTTGTTGTTTTAAAGGCTAAATAATAACAAAATATTCTAATTGGTTTTTTTTTGCTTCGCATGGACCAATCCAAGTTATGGAGAGCCTATGGAGTGTTTTGGAGTCAAGAATGTGGATAAAAGGCCAATCAAGAAGAACCCGAGCGAAAATAAGCAAGAAAGAGGCAAAGAAGAACTGGGCTTGATGCCACCGCAACCGCGATCGACCGCGGCTGGACTGCGGTAGGCCAAGAAAGTGAGGCAGAATGTTTATGTTTAACCGCGGTTGCGCCGCGTTCTGCCGCTGCCGCGACAGACTGTGTAACTGCCCAAAAATTTTGGGACTAAAGTGTAAATCGGGAAAAACTTATCCCAACCCTTTATAAACTTAACAAACTCGCTCAAGAAAAGGTTAAGCTTGTTTTTAGACTGATTTGGAGGCAAGAACAAGTGTGAGAAGAGCAACCAACCGTTAGAGTTTTTCTATCTTCTCTTTGTTATTTCAATTGCACATTATGAATACTTTTGTAGTTTTATCTTGCTTTACTATGAGTAGCTAAACATTTAATCTAGGGGTGATGGAGCCAATTGTTAGATGAAGTTTTGACTCAATTTTGTTATAATCGAGCCGAGCTTATTATATGATTGTTCAACTATGTTTTGTGTGGTGATTAATTGAATGAGCCATTGATTAATCGTGTCTAATTGCCTTATGTTGCTTGATAAAGAATACCAGGTTAGACTGTTATTAAACAATACCACTTTTGGGTAATTGAAGAGATTCATTACTTGAACTTAAAAGTGGGGTTATAGATAACGAAACTTTGGTGGAATAATTCAGAGCTGCATAAATTATCAGCTAGAGAGTTCGAGAGAATGCTCTAGTAAATTATCGTAGTTGATCGAGAAATAATTGCGATAACCCATAGCTCATAATCCTCATAGAGTATTACGGTGAGATTATAGCAAAAAAGTTAAGACTTAAACTAGCAATTGGGAAAATCAATACCCTAGATCTTTTTACTATTGAAGTATCTTTGATTTAGAATATTATTAGTTTAATATCATTTTGACTTAGTTAAACAAAAACCCAATATTTATTGATAAAAATCTTGCATCCGAAAATTGTTTGAGCTTGTAATAGCATCACCAAGAGTTGTAATAGATAGGTTACTTCCCTGAGGATTCGACTCCGGACTTGAAAACCAGATTATATTTGCAATGACAACTTTGTCTTTTATAAGGCATAATTGTGCGTGATCATACACCTTCAAATCAATGTATTTCATATTTCACATGGGGTTCAAATGCTAATAGAAAAATTTCATGCACTAGTCGTTTTCACTAAAACTATATTAATTTTTATGATTAAATAATTAATTATGCATATATACTATTTACTTATGGTTTAGTAATAGCCGATATTGAGTTTTTTTCATAATAACCGATATTGAGTTGAATAAGTCATTTTTTATTATTCTTATGACCAAATTGTTTTTCCTTTAAGCATTAGTATTCAAGACTTACTTGTCCAATTAATCTAAATTAAGGCCTATTGAGATGGATAACCGCTATTTATTAAGAGGTTTTAAATTTTGAGCATGAGATTGACCATAGATAAAATACTAATTCCAAATCATTTTATGTGATACTATTTGATTACGCAAGGAATTTAAAAAAAAAAAATTTTATGATCTAAAATAAGCTATTAATATTTATATAAATATAAATTATCTTATTAAAAGTAAAATGAAAAATTTATGTTTAATTTTATTTATATATAATAATATAAGAAGTATATCAAATAAACTGAGACACAAAAAAATATAAAATTACTAAAATAGGGCTTAGAAATATTTCGGTGGCTAAAAAATCGTGATGAAGAGCCTATAATTGTTACACAAACTAATTGCGATCCATGCATTGGAAAGTAGTTCAACAATGGGCTCGGGGATCGAAATTGAGCCCGCTTTCGGGTATTTACATCCACCACCTGCGCACGATAGCCTGGCTCCTCAATCCCTCTATTGTTCAGTTTCTGGCTCATTCCTCGTTTGCCCTACAAGAGCTTTATCTTCCTTTTCTTCCCCCAAACACAATCCACAATTCGCCGTCAAATTCGGATCTCCGCTCTCTCTTTTATCAAATTTCTCAACTCTTCTTTTCGGATGCGTTAAATCGATACAGGTAATTGTTTATTAATTTTTCGTTTTTTTAGGGTTTTCCGTTTCCGTATTCAATTAGGAGTACTAATTTTTCGTTTTCCATCGATTTTTCAGATCCAGAACCGATTCGCTTTTCTCTATATAAATCGACGCTCCTTCTCGCATTTGCTTTCGAATTTCACTTGATTCGCTACATCATTACAGGTATTTTTTTTATTGCGATTTTCTCTTCTTTTTTTTCTAAAAAATTTCGTTTTGATTCATTTTTCTTATGATCTATGGATTGAACTTGATGTCGATTTCTGACAGCTAGGGTTTCTTAGGCGATTCGATTTATTTTATTTTTTTTAGAAATTTTTTATGTTTTAATGATGAATATGAATCGATTCGTTTTGCTCTCCTTTTTGGATTTGCATTCGAATCTCAGTTGATTCGCTCGTTGTTGATTGAGTTGATTTTGCTTGGGTTTCTTTTTCCTATGGATTCGATTGGTTTCAAATTTTTTAAAACTTTTTATTTACGACGATGATTTCTCGATTAGATTGGTTCTTGATTTTTTTTCTGATTTTTGTTTAAAAATTTGATCTTTGGGAGCCGTTTGAGCTACTTTTGGGTAAAAGCTTTAGAAAAAAGCGGTTTGAAAGAAAAAAAATGGTGCAAAACGAATAATATTTGGATAGTTGCAGTTGAATATTTTGTGATGGAAGAAAAATGTTTGCTTGAAAAACAGAGTCAAATCTCTTCTTAAAAAAAGTAAGTTTTTTCTGAGAAATCTAGAAAAAACTCAAACAAAGGAACAACCTTTTGCAAGATTTCAGAAAATCAAATACCACGTTCATTTATTTGGTTTTGTTGTCTCCTAATTGATTCGTGGTGATGTCCACTGGTTATTGTTCCTCATGGAACAAGTTTTTATATTTGGTGAATTTTTTCTTGTTGTGTGGCAAAGTTTCAGAGATTTCTTTCTTTTTCATATTTGGTGGTCATAGCTTTAATTCTCTCTTTTATATCAGGAATTCTGCTTTTTTGTCCTCACTGAGGTATCCAAAATCTGGTCAACTGATCCAAGCAGCTATGCGGGGATATGAAGGAGATGTGAGCTTATTTTACCTTGTTCACTTCCCATTTATAGTCTGCTGCTTTTATATCACCTTGTAGTAATACATGTGAGACTTAGAGAATGGAAAATTCCTATTGTTAGGAAAATCTCTTAACTCTCCGTGAAAGAGAAATTATTTAATATTTGAATTAGATAGATCTAAATAGAATAGAATGGATAAAGAGGATTCATGTAGCAGTTTCTTTGAGTAATGTGGAATTGGAGCATAGTTGATGTATGTACTTTTGTTTGACCATTTAGTTACATTCACGCAGGAATATGATGAGTATTTGGATGAATACGAGGATGAAGGTGAAGAGGAAGAGGCTGGTGAAGAGGAATATGAGGAGGAAGAGCCTCAACAGCCTTCACAGGAGTTGTTAGAGTACCTTGAGCTGAGGCAACGGTTAAAAGAAGATATCAGGAAGCAGAGAAAGAAAGAACTAGGCGGTGGTTCTCGCGAAATTAAAAAGAATGCTTCATCCAGGGATAGGTGAGTGCCACTAGTATCTTGATATGATGCTACATGTGTTGCTCTGAGATTGAAGTTATCAATTTCACGAAATTTATTTGGTGGTTACTTAACTTGGTCCGAGTTTCTATAACCAGATGTTTGTAGCAATGTGCTCTATCTCATGCATAGATATCTATTTTACTTGGCTACTGCAGTTATGTGGAAAATATTTGGTGCATATTTTTTTCCCTTGGAAAGATGGTTGTGCTCTCTCCTGGAGAGTTCTTATTAGTGCATCTGTAAAGGGATTTGAGAATTAGGCTTGCCTCGCTGTTAGAGGCATAAGGTGTAGTTGAAGAAAGACAAGTGTGTGTTCCTCTTCGTGCTGGTCGACTGATATCATCATTTTAGCAAAGTTTATTTTACATTTTTCGATCTTGAGGCTTTTGGTTTTAGTCTAACTGTTTCTATCTGCCACTGCAGTTTTGGTTCCTTCTTTGGACCGTCACAGCCTGTTATCTCCCAAAGAGTAATCCAAGAAAGCAAGTCGCTACTGGAGAATCCAAATCTGGCAGCGAAAGTCATGAAGTCTAGCCAGCCTGTATGTATCGAATTTCAAGTGCATATCAATTTGCTTGTAGCTCAATTTTGTTTTTGCAATTCTATATTTATTGATGGTTTGTGCATCATTGAAAGCCTTAGTCTTGGGCATCATATTAAAGTCATCAGCGTTAACATCCACATCGACACTATCACAATGATGTAACCATCATAGCAGTTCCCCAAAGATGTCCTCAGTGAGACATGCTATGCCTGGTTAATCATATTAATTGGGGAAAGCATATATCATTTTAGCACTTGTATCCTCCTTTCTGGTTTTGTCCTACATTACATCTGATACTGATCTTTGCCTTTTCTGCAGAGCAATAAGACCTCTGCGTTAAAACCTGCAGGTTCAAAAACTTCCACCAGCAACCATGCACCCAAAGTCACAAATGGGGTAAGACTTCAATTGGTGCAATTTCTCGAACATATTTTTTAATTTTACTTCTGATGTAATCTCTGTATATTACTGAGGCTTTTCGTGTTATTGATTTTCTGTAGTTAAAAAGAAAGATAGATATGGTAAAAAATACAAGGGACTATTCATTTCTATTATCTGATGATGCTGAACTTCCTGGTCCATCCAAAGGTCCTTTAACACAGAAAGTCTCTGCCCCTAATTATGGTACGCTATTGGTCACTATTTAATCATGCTTCTGTTTAATTGATCACAAAATGCTATATTTATTGAGAAACTTATTCAGGTTTTTTGATGATATTGAAGATGCACGGTTGGTTCAACGTCCAAGTGGCAAGCAATCTTCAAGTAACACCGGGAGAAAGCTTCTAGATGATCGTGAAGTGAAGAGAGCGAGCCAAATGCAACCTAAATCTGCGATTCAGAAATCGGTGTCTATTAGTAGACCGACTCAACCATCATTAGACTCTAGGAAACAGTTCAGTAGCAGTAATGGAACTGGGCCTGGGCGGCCTTTGGGGCCCAAAGGGGTTCCCACCAAGGTTACAGGGAATCCAAATGATAAGAAATTTGTGGCACCAGGCACCAAGAGTAATCTGGCTACTTTACATAGGCCAACCCCTTCAAAGATGCAACCCTCTGTACCAAGGCAATCTTCAGTACAGAATAGGGCTCCTTTGGAATCTGGAAAGTCAAAAGTGATGCCAAAACAAGGTGTGCCTGTCTCCAGACCTCAGGGAGTGATTCAGAAACAACCAGTCTCCTCGTCTAGACCTCAGGTAATATCTAATGCCTTTTTTTTCTTTTCTCAGGTCCTCTTTGGTTATGAGCAAATTATCTTTTGGCTCTTGTTCTTTTGGTTGGGGAGGGTGAGGTCTTGTTTGATCCCTCCAACTTTTCGATCATTGAAAATTTACTGATTGAAATTTTTGATCTTAACAGATAAAGCCACCACCTCCTAGAAATATAGCTCGTCCCTTGGAAGATAGGCGCCCAGCGTTTCAGCAAAAAGAAGAGAGACGTCCAGTACTTCAGCAGAGAGATGACAGGCGACCAGAACTTCAGCGAAAAGAAGAGAGGCGCCCAGCTCTTCAGCAAAGAGATGACAGGCGTCCAGCACCTCTTCGTAAAGATGATAGGCGCCCAGCAAGAAAACCAATGAGACATGATGAAGAAGATGACGGAGCCGAAGCCATTAGTTTGATTAGGAAGATGTTTGGGTATTTATCTTTTGTTTCTTCCTTCCTTACAAGTTTATGCCTGTTGCTTTCTTTTGTTTGCAAGTTTAGTTGGCATTGCATAATTAGAACATGTAGTCCTAATACATGTAAGACTGCTAATTGTTTTAAGTTGAGGTTTAATGGAATTGAAGACGTTAGTAAGCCATTTTAACAAATTTGCTATTTGAATAGAAATAAGTTCCTACTGATGTACATCTTTCATCGAACTGAAATAATTTCTGTTCCTTTGATTGGACAATATTTGATGATTTCATCTATATTTATACATTATTTGATAACTTGTTTGATGGTTCCTCACTTGAAATGGTTAAAATTAGGTGAACAGGGTGCTTTTAGCTTTTGTTAATTCTCCTAATTTCCTGGCTTCTGTTTTGCAGGTATAATCCTAACAGGTATCGCGATGAAGATGATGATAGTGATATGGAGGCTAATTTTGATGAGATATTGAAGGAAGAAAGACGGAGGTTGGTTACAGTGTCTTGTTAGACCAGACTTTATTTTCACTCATTTTCTGGCTCTCTGCATTTTTTGAATTGATATTTAAAGATTTTACTAGTGTTTATTTTTCTGGATGTTTCTTGTTTGCCAAAATAATGTACTTGAAGTGGTCACCGAAGAAGTCTTAAACAGCAAGATGAGCGAAACAATCCTGACTTGCTTTTTCTTTCATTTTTAACAGTGCGAAAATAGCAAGGAAAGAGGATGAAGAAGAACTTCGGAAGATAGAAGAAGAAGAAAGGAGGGAGAGATTGAGAAAACAGGCAAAAAAGCGCAAGTTGAGCCATCAATGACAGTAGAAATTGTTTTTAAAGGGCTATTTAGCGCAGGACGGTGAGCTGGGGGTGGATATTGTAGAGTCTCCGCTTAATTTTTGAATTAATGTTGTATTTATTGTTTTATTTCTGGGGCTTATTATCTGCCCAGTTATTAAAAAAAATCTTATAGTTGCAGCATTTGTACCGACCCCGAGCTAAATCAGGTACCCAAGCGTTGAGCCCCAAAAATAAGTAGATTTAAGTCATTAGAGGTTTATCAGTTGTGCTGGTGTTGCACCAGTAAACTTCTCTCTCGTGTTGAAGCAAGTTAAAAAAAATTACTTTCTAGTGAGTTGTGTTCAACGGAAATTATTTTTCAGAAAGTATTTCTTTCTTACCAAAGTTTTGCGCTTTTGATGTAAACTGTTTCGGTTCCCGAGGGTAATGCTTTATTCCAGTTTTGTCCCCGTGATAGCTCAAACATTTAACCATCAAATTATACAAGGTGGGTGGTCTTGTTGAAACAAATTAGGCCGTTCCTTTGTGCAGTGGCACAGGGACATGAAAAGAAAAGTTGGTAATGAACTCTGGAAAAAAGTACAACAAAGAACGGTTGAGTGATACAAATTTCCAATCTTAAAGTTTCCCGTGTATTATTCAACGGGCTTATGTTATTAGGGAGCATTAATTTGCATGGAATACGTATACAACATTTTAGGCAATCTGAGTGTTAAAGTGTCAATGCACTCACCAAATGATAAATTTAGTCTGAAAATACATATTTTTTTTAATTTTAATTTTGTATGTAATGGGGAGAGCCGCATGCTTGGTCCCCTCCTCTACCCTAGGAATTCAAAATAAAAAAGAAAAAGAAACATCGAATGAGAATTGGATGGTAGTTTAGTAGTTGTACGTAGCATTCTACAAGGGCAAACTATATTAATTAGATTTGCACCATTCTCCACGTCAAGTTCTTTTGAATATAATAAAAGCATCTAATGGTTCAAATTTGTATACGGCCAAAATCGGAAGTGTTTGACTTTGGGGTTATTGTAGCATTCCATGCACAACCTCGAGGAGCTCGAAGGAGAATCTGAAGTACGACCCCGAGGTGCGTCCCTCGAGGGAGCATATCGAAGGTCAATCTCGGAGCAGCACAAGTCGATGATTGTCATGAAAAGGCGGGAAAACTCCCAAAAACACGTGATTAGAGCTGTCCAGGTTTGCAAGAATAGTACCAGTCCGTACTAAGCCGCTATACAGCTATACCAATAGCCTTTCCCCACCATTATTAGACATGTACTATGTTGGGATCCCCCTTATATATAAAGGGGACCCTTGTTATCTTGTAGGGGGATTCAGACTATTACACAACATATTGAATACAATTCAACATTCTCTGCTCTTTGTTAACACAATTGTTTTTCATATTTATTGCTTATTCTTTCATTGTTCATTCATTGTTCTTCAATTATTTCTCATTATTAACCGTAGAAGGCCATCTTTGAGGCCCTCATTATCATTGATTCTTCATCAATTGTTCATTACTATTAGCCTTATCTAGACCTCGAGGCTCTCCTCCAGCTAGCTCGAGGCCAGGCCTTGTAACCTTATTGGTTTGTATTTCTTATTTTCTTTACTTACATTTAGCATCTATTGCCTAACAACTAGTATTAAAATAAATTACCTATTTTTAGAACTACAAAATCAAATATAATTGTAGTTACCATTTTCAAGGTAAATAATTTGGCGCCCACAGTGGGGCTAAGAATAATAGTGATCGTTTTGGTGCTAGTTTTCTGAAAACACAAAGTTATTCTTCACACTTTTTTCTTGTCCAAGAATCTCTGATTTCAAGTAAAAAAATATCTAACTCACCAAATGCACACGAAAATAATGGTATTGAGCTTCATGGAGAAAACAATGTAGATGTCGGTGTACCACTGCAAACCCAGGGGTAGCACCAACAATAACCCCCGTCGACATAAACTTATGCAACACTGTGCATGTCGATGTAAGCTCTCGTACCAATGAGAGTGTGCACGGGGAGGAAAGAGAAGTTAGCCTTCAAATCATTTTTGAGATGTTGCATGCACAACAAGTGGCTATTACCCAGCTGCAAAGTCTACAAAAAGCTCCAAGTACAGCAGCATTGGAGACTGCTCCTCGAGACGAGCAGGCACCAGAGAGTCGAGTAACAACGGGTCAGCGACAGACCCAACTTTTATGAAGATGCTTGAGGACCTCACCAAAAAAATTGAATCAGGAGAAAAGAAGATAGAGGATAACGACAAAAAGGTGGAGACTTATAACTCGAGGGTCGATCAGATCCCGGGTGCGCCCCCGATACTAAAGGGCGTAGATTCAAAGAAGTTCATACAAAAACCATTCCCACTGAGTGCGGCTCTGAAGCCCATCCTGAAGAAATTCAGAATGCCCGATGTCCCGAAGTATAACGAGACCATGGACCCCAACAAACACATTATCGCTTATACTTGTGCCGTAATAGGGAATGACTTAAATGATGACGAAATTGAGTCTGTCTTGTTGAAGAAATTTGGAGAAACACTGTCGAAGGGGGCTATGATGTGGTATCATAACCTACCTCCAAATTCGATAGATTCATTTTCCATACTGGGAAATTCTTTTGTGAGGGCACACGCTGGTGCCATCAAGGTCGCCACCAAGAAGTCCGATGTCTTCAAAATCAAACAGAGAGATAATAAGATGCTAAGGGAATTTGTATCTCGCTTTTCAGATGGAGAGAATGGAATTTCCACCAGTCTCCGATGACTGGCAGTACATGCCTTCACTCAAGGCTTGAACGAACGAATCTTGCTAGCTTCAAGGCAGCTAAAAGAAAATTTGTTCGAATATCTCGCTGTAACCTGGGGGGATGTGCACAACAGGTATCCGTCGAAAATCTAGGTCGAAGACGACCAATTAGGAGCCCTCTCGGGCTCAGTATATCCTAGCAGGCTCTTAACGAAGGAACAAAGGTTTACAGAAAGAGAGTCAAGATCAAATAAGGAAAGATACCAGCTGTATATAGAAGATCAAAGAAATACGCCTACCTCGAAGAGATCAAAGGGCAGATCAAGGACTTAATTCCCGGGGACTCATGAGTAAAGCTAGTTTTGATAGGCACATTAGGCCAGTAGAGTCACCCCGGCTATCTGAGTACAACTTTAATATCGATGTCTCGGATATCGTATTGGCCATAGGTAAAATCAAAGATACCAGGTGGCCGAAACCAATACTATCATACCCTTCACAGAGGAACCCTAACTTAATGTGTAAATATCACGGCACTCACGGTCATATGATCGAGGACTACCGACAACTTTGAGAAGAGGTAGCCCGACTGAACAACGAAGGGCACTGTCACGACCCAATTTCCATAGTCAGTCGTGATGGCACCTCTCGTGAAGACAAGGCCAGCCAGACCATTTTAGAACACCACTTAAAGCAGTTAATAAGTTATATAACAGTTCGAATATGAATTAATGATACTAATCACCGTAAATACAACCCAATACAGCCCGACCGGGGTATCACAAGTCACGAGCATCTAAAGAAGACTGAACACAACTACTGGACCAATAATAATATACAGAATAAAATCTGGAATCAAAAGATGAAGTCCGGTGCCGCGAACGCTGGCGGTCACCTTGCCCACTACAGTAGTAATATCTTCAATCAGCTATTAACCCGCTTCCGGGTGAACAATACCTGCAACTGCATGCGAGGTGCAGGGAGTAAAGTGAGTACTCCAACTCAATGAGTAATAAAAGTAAATAATAAATGAACAAAAAGAAATCTCGTAAAGCAACCAACAGGCTATACAGAAGCCGGGTACAATTTTCGAGAAAACGGTGAAATCAATGAACTTTTTAGAAATGTTTCGGCTCAGTTCAAATCTCTTTTGAAAATGGTCTTTTCAATAATTACAAAAATTGTTTAAAAATAGTTAGTGTTGATTAGCACAGAAAATCCGCCCCTCGGGAAAAAATACCACATTATAACAGGTAAAAATGCAAATAAGTATGTAAGATGAGCACATAAAAGTTCGCCCCTCGGGCACAGCTCAAACAGCACCAGCCCCTCGGGCTCAATATCAACCGCTCATAACAGTATCAGTCCCTCGGACTCAGTCTCAATCACATGGTACAACATCAGCCCCTCGGGCTCACTCCTAACTCACATCAGCCCCTCGGGCTCACTCCCAACTCATATCAGTACAACATCAGCCTCTCGGACTCACTCTCACTCATATGGGTACCCGCGCTCACTGTGGGTATGCAGACTCTGGAGGGGCTCCTACAGCCCAAGCGCTATCAATAAGGCCTGAAAGCCTGAACAATATCAATGCGAGGCCTAAAAGCTTGCTCATAATACACTCGAGGCCTGAAAGCCTCCTCACATAATACTCGAGGCCTGAAAGCCTCCTCACATCACTCATCAGATCCTCAATCATGGCCCTCGGCCTCAATCAGTCCAAAATAATCATAAGCCCCTCAGGTATCAATGAAAACGAAAATGCTCAGCTCAAACAATAGTTCAAGTATTAGTTAAAACTCAAGGTTGAGTAAATATATAGCTGAGTTCATGAAACAGTGTAATTCAAATGGACCGAGTTCAAATAATATTTCAAATAGTGAGGAAAACAGTGATGATAGCTCACAGGGAGTTCAAACAGTCGGCAATAAGCCCCAAATATGGCAATAAGCCCAAGTCATTGTGAAAAACAACATGTCATAGTCAAATACGCGGTAAAATCAACAACCGGGGCGGACCAAGTCACAATCGCCAACGGTGCTCTACCCCACGCTCATATCCGGCGTGCAAGTCGCCTCAATACAGCACTATGATGTGCAAATCCAGGGTTTCGAACCCTCAGGATATCATTTACAAGTATTATTCACCTCTACCGGCCAATCGTCTCGCCACGAGTCTATACATATCAAATTTACCAGAATCAAAGTCCATTTGACCCCTCAAATCCCTATTTGAAACTCCCTTAAGTTCAAGCCCTAAATCACCATTTTTGACCTTTGATTCCTTAATTATTCATCTAAATCCATGTTTTACACCATAAAATCGTATTCTAAGTCCAAGAATCCATACCTGATTAAAGCCCTCGAAACTCTCTTCAAAATCGCCTCAAAGACCTCTTAGTCCGAAGTGAAAATGTTGTGTTCTCTCAAAAATTCGCGAAGAAGAATTAAGCACTTTTGTCCAGCAGAATCCGCTTTTGCGGTCCAAACGTCGCTTCTACAACTTCCGCTTATGCGGTCTCCTTCCGCTTCTACGGAAATCCAACTCTCGAACCCAACCGCTTCTACGGTCACAACTTCGCAGGAGCGATTCCACTTCTGCGGCTACACTTCATTTTTGCGGAACCAGGCGCCCAGGCCCCCTTACAGCTTCTGCGGTCATTCCATTGCTTAAGCGGCCTTGCTTCTGCGGTCCAAATTCTGCAGAAGCGGAAATACCAGAAGCAGCAACATCTTTTCCCTTTTCACAAGTTCAAAACTTCCGCTAGCCATCCGAAATCACCCCGAGGCCCTCGAGACCTCAACCAAAAGCACCAACACCTCCTAAAACATTATTCAAGCTTGTTCCAATCCTCAAAACACATAAAACAACCCTAAAATCATCAATTCACATCGGATTCAAGCCTAAGTTTCTTCAAAACTTCCGAAATGCGCATTCGATCAAAAACCCGACCAAACGATGTCCAAATGACCTGAAAATTTGCAAACATATCCAAAATCACCTAACGAAGCTACAACAACTCTCAGAATTCCATTCCGACCCTCGGATCAAAATCTCACCTATCAACCGGAATTCGCCAAGATTCTAACTTCGCCAATTAAAGCCTAATTCTACACCGGACCTCCAAAAATCAATTCCGATCGCACTCCTATGTCACAAATCCTCCCTCGAAGCTAACCGACTCACCGGAAATCACATTCGAGACCTCTAACTCAATAGTCAACATCCGGTTGACTTTTCTAACTTAAGCTTTCCTTAAGGAGACTAAGTGCCTTATTTCTTATCAAAACCATTCCAAATCAACGCTAAAACACCACATACCGATAACGAACATGAAGAAGTATAAAATGGGGGAAACGGAGCTACAACACATGAGACGACGGGCCGGGTTGCCACATCCTCCCTAACTTAAACAAACGCTCGTCCTCGAGTGTACCCAGAGTTGTCCTAGAAGCCAACCAATAGCTAATTGACCTTACCAAGCGTATACCCGGGGTGATCCCTCGTCACCCTATCTTACATAGGTCCGATAATACAACTCCGCTGAAATTTCATAGTCCATCTAGGCCATAAACCGTAGAACCACATTGCACTTTCTGAAATCATACTCAAAATCAGAACCTCACGTCAATATTCAGAATAAACTCGAACCAGTTGTAATAAACCATGCCTGCAACCTCAGGTGAAATCATGCAATATACACATAATCCAACACTCGAAACGATAGTCACTATTCACAGCAGTTGCCCACAATACTTAATTATCGATAGGAACCTTTTATTAGCTAAAGTATTATTCCAACACTTTCGTATACTGCTAATGATAAATAAAACACGCGATAAACCGTAACCATTCCTCAGGTCACCCATACATAAAGCCACTTCCCTTTTGACTAATGCCACAATAGATTTCCGGGCCAAACCTCAATATAAACCCTTTAATCAGTTGAAATCACATCTGTTCGCATTCATTAGTGACTCCAACGATCACCTCGAATTCAACGCACCACTCTGGTGATATGACACCTCATCACAGTCCTAAGCTACAACTTGCATAAGCCACGCACCAACGATGGGCGGTCTGAACATACTCAAATCATGACAAATGACTCAAATGAAAGAGTTGTACCCCAAGCTCAACAG
>MU732761.1:5616-21965 GCA_026770625.1 Nicotiana glauca | reverse complement strand
CATCAGCTGAGTCCACTCTCTGAAGCGACCCAGATTTTCAAATTACAACACGTACCTTTCAATTACACATGAGATCTTCTAACAATATACATAAGAATCGTACTCCTTAAGAACACTCCGCAGGAGATAACCCACTTGCTTCGCCTCAATTTAGTATTTCAGCATACCTTCTACCGTCATACATATAACACAGCCATTTAGTCTTCCTGAGTCTGAACTCATACTGCCACACGTAATGCACTTAACTTCCAACTAGGAGATACAAAAATATTCTTCACGCGCCTATAACTCGGGCCACCCATCGAATCACAATAGGAATCGAACACATAACAGTTCACCTACTATCCAGCAGACTTCTTCGTCACTACCGAGTCACATAGATACATCTCGCAGCACTAACATACTCATCACATGGATATCCAACCGCCATTCTGGCTAATAAGGACAATACTGAACATATAAGTTCAAAACACTTACCCACACGATCAGCACCTCAGTGCTCAAGCCATAGGCAAGATCCGACCTCAAGTCCTCCAGATTGGCCCAACATCAAGCTCACGGGATCACATCTCGCCCCTTGATCGGGGAATCACAAGCCATCAAGGCACATCTGACACTGAGCGCTCACGTGCGTATACAGACGTGTGGAAGGAATTTCAAGAGTTATATCTCAAGCTGAATCAAGTACGCACGATAAGAATTCCAAGAAAGTGAAGTTTTCCTAAAGGTTCTGCAGCCTCTCGAGGTAAATACAGACGTCTCTGTACCGATCCATGAGACTCTACTAAACCTGCTCATGACTCGTGAGACCTAGTAACCTAGGCTGTGATAGCAACTTGTCACGACCCAATTTCCATACCCGATCGTGATGGCGTCTCTCGTGAAGACAAGGCCAGCCAGACCATTTCAGAACACCACTTAAAGCAGTTAATCAGTTATATAACAGTTTGAATATGAATTAATGATACTAATCAATGTAAATACAACCCAATGCAGCCCGACTGGGGTGTCACAAGTCACGAGCATCTAAAGAAGACTGAACACAACTACTGGGCCAATAATAATATATAGAATAAAATCTGGAATCAAAAGATGAAGTCCGGTGCTGCGAACGTTGGCGGTCACCTTGCCCACTACAGTAGTAATATCTTCAATCAGCTATTAACCCGCTTCCGGGTGAACAATACATGCAACTGCACGCGAGGTGTAGGGAGTAAAGTGAGTACTCCAACTCAATGAGTAATAAAAGTAAATAATAACTGAGCAGCAAGAAATCCCGTAAAGCAACCAATAGGCTATACAGAAGACGGGTACAATTTCCGAGAAAACGGTGAAATCAATGAACTCTTTAGAAATGTTTTGGCTCAGTTCAAATCTCTTTTGAAAATAGACTTTTCAATAATTACTAAAATTGTTTAAAAATAGTTAGTGTTGATTAGCACAGAAAATTCGTCCCTCAGGGACAAATACCGCATTATAACAAGTAAAAATGCAAATAAGTATGTAAGATGAGCACATAAAAGTTCGCCCCTCGGGCACAGCTCAAATAGCACCAACCCGTCGAGCTCAATATCAACCGCTCAGAACAGTATCAGTCCCTTGGGCTCAGTCTCAATCACATGGTACAACATCAGCCCCTCGGGCTCACTCCCAACTCACATCAGTACAACATCAGCCCCTCGGGCTCACTCTCACTCATATGGGTACCCGTGCTCACTGTGGGTGTGCAGACTCTGGAGGGGCTCCTACAGCCCAAGCGCTATCAATAAGACCTGAAAGCCTAAACAATATCAATGCGAGGCTTGAAAGCCTGCTCATAATACACTCGAGGCCTGAAAGCCTCCTCACATAATACTCGAGGCCTGAAAGCCTCCTCACCAATCACTCGAGGCCTGAAAGCCTCCTCACATCACTCATCAGATCCTCAATCAGTCCAAAATAATCATAAGCCCCTCGGGCATCAATGAAAACGAAAATGCTCAGCTTAAACAATAGTTCAAATATCAGTTAAAACTCAAGGTTGAGTAAAAATATAGTTGAGTTCATGAAACAGTGTAATTTAAATGGACTGAGTTCAAATAATATTTCAAATAGTGAGCAAAACAGTGATGATAGCTCACAAGGAGTTCAAACAGTCGGCAGAAGCGGAAATACCAGAAGCAACAACATCTTTTCCCTTTCCACAAGTTCAAAATTTTCCGCTAGCCATCCGAAATCACCCTGAGGCCCCTGAGACCTCAACCAAAAGCACCAACACCTCCTAAAACATTATTCAAGCTTGTTCCAATCCTCAAAACACATCAAACAACCCTAAAATCATCAATTCACATCGGATTCAAGCCTAAGTTTCTTCAAAACTTCCGAAATGCGCATTCGATCAAAAACCCAACCAAACGATGTTCGAATGACTTGAAAATTTGCAAACATATCCAAAATCACCTAACGAAGCTACAACAACTCTCAGAATTCCATTCCGACCCTCGGATCAAAATCTCACTTATCAACCGGAATTCGCCAAAATTTTAACTTCGCCAATTCAAGCCTAATTCTACACCGGACCTCCAAAAATCAATTCCGATCGCACTCTTAAGTCACAAATCCTCCCCCGAAGCTAACCGACTCACCAGAAATCACATCCGATCCCTCTAACTTAATAGTCAACATCCGGTTGACTTTTCCAACTTAAGCTTTCCTTAAGGAGACTAAGTGCCTCATTTCTTATCAAAACCATTCCAAATCAACTCTAACACACCACATACCGATAACGAACATGAAGAAGCATAAAATGGGGGAAACAGAGCAACAACACATGAGACGACGGGCCGGCTCATCACAAGCACCTTCGAGAATTCCTCAACGACCGAGCTAAAAACCAACTTCGAAAAAGAGTGGCGAACAGAAAAACGAACTAGAGAAACTACAACACGTCATCCACATGATCGTTGGAGGGGTCAACGCCCCATAGAAACCTAGAGTTACATACCAGAGGATGCTCTCACGTTCAGCGAGGAGGACATCGAGACTTTGTCTCAGCCTCATAATGACGCACTGGTAATTTCTTTTCCTTTGAATAAAATTCAACTTAAACGTGTGCTCGTAGATCCAGGTAGGTCGGCCAACATAATCAGGTCGAAGGTGGTGTAGCATCTCGGACTGCTCGATCAGATCATACCTTCCTTTCGAGTCATCAATGGATTCAACATGGCAAGCGAGACAACAAAAGGGGATATCATCCTCTCGATCAACATAGTCGGTACGATCCAAGATACCAAGTTTCATGTCATCGAAGTGACATGAGATACAATGCATTACTTGGAAGGAAGGTCTTGGATACACAGTATGAGGGCAGTACCCTCGCCCTTCATCAAACGACAAATTTTCCAACCAAGGATGGAGTAAAGAAATATACGGGGAGCAACACGTAGCAAGAGAGATGTTCGCGGTGCACGACATGGCGCTGACATCGACGCCCTCTACATCAAAGAGACCAAAAGGAAAGTAAAAAATCAGCTAGCAACCACAACCTACATTCTCGGCTACTTCCAAACAAGTGAGTAAAGGACTGTGCCGCATCCCCAGAACAAGCAATTGGGATTTATCAAAGCCTGAACGCCATTATTAAGGTACAACCATCCCCTTTTTTTATTTATGTTTTATACTAACTTATTGCAGGTGTTCGATTGAGAGGAATCGAAGTGCCCTCCAGCTCGAAGACCTTGGGTTTTAAAACATGCATTGCACTCTTTTTTCCTTAGGTCGGATTTTATCCCGAACGGGTTTTACTGGTGAGGTTTTTAACGAGGAAACATCCATATGCTACCTAAGGAGAACTGATCAAGTATTCAAGGCTTCTCTTCAATCAACCTCAAATACTGGGGGGGGGGGGCATCACCCCAGGAGGTCACCCCTTGTAAGAAATTGAATTGCGCTTAGAAGGACCTCAATAGGAGAATATTGTATTGGGACAAGCGGTCAAATGAACCATGTCCATATAGAATAATCGAGCCTCCAAAGGCAATATATGCATATATCAAATAATTGAGAAAGCCCTTTTTTCTTATCAAAACACTTTACTCCTCAAAGAAGTTCACTTCTTTCTCATTAGATGGCTCAAGGGCCAGAAACTCTCGAACATTCAGGGACTGTGATCGAAAACCATCTCATCGAGCCCATAAAAATCGAATTTGTAAGACCTTAATCAGGCAACATCGAACTCGTAAGACTTCAGTGAGACAACATCAAATCTGTAAGACCTTAACAAGGCATGCTCAAATTTATAAGACCGTAAAAAGGCATAACCCCGATATTAAGGCCAAGGCTATATATCGAACTTATAAGACTCCTAAAAAGGCATACCCTCGATATAGATTCCAGGGTCAACACACACGGGGACTAAAGGCTACGACCAAATATAAAGACTATATTCGAACTAAAAGTCTACGGCCGATTGCCGCTATAAAACTAAAGGCCTCCAAAGACTTTAAAAATACTTCGAAAAAAAATCGGTTAATCAGTCTACCCTCAGCATAAGCAAAGGAGATTCAATAATATCAACTCCGAACAATAAAAAGGCTTCGAAATAATTAACCTTCGATAAAAAGGTTTTGAAAACTCAACCTTCGAGCGAGTCTCCCGAGGTACTTAGCTATCGTCATATATCGACTCATAATCGAGGTTCTCGTTTGAGCCTCGAAGAGTCGGACGAACATAAAACATGCCAAGGCATAATAAAAACTTCAAAAGTCTTTATCCAAAATGAGGGAAGACTATAACCATATTAGAGGTTGCATCAACCCAATCCAAAAAGATCCTAAGGGCCAATGCGTAAAAGCCTAAAAGCCAGCCCAAAGAGCCTAAGATCCAATATGTTGAAAACCCAAGTGTCAATGAGCCTGAGTCAAAACTTGATTTGAGGACCAAGCCCTAAACGGTCAACTATTATGAATTGTTCATCGAACACAACCTAAGGATTCTTATCTAAATATCCAACATATCTGACTGATTGTCAACAGGCATCAAACCTCGAAACATAAACAAAGACACAAGCAAGTGGGAATTTATTGAATGGAAAAACCAAAGGGTTTCTTTTTTATATAAATAATGAAACAAAGATCTGGGAGCCCCATACAAAGAACAAGAAATAAAAACCTAATCTAACCTCGGGGACCTAGCCTTTCCTATTGGGGACTGTGTCTCAATCGGCCCCCTCGGGACCAGCTCCCTCACCAGCCTCCGCCTCGTTGTCTTTAGCATCAGAAATGAGGAATTTGGTGTCGAACTCATCCGTATTTGCTTGCTCTATCTCATTAGAGAGATCAAAGCCCTTGCCATGAATCTCCTCGAGAGTTTCCCTCTGAGATTTACACCAAACATATTTGTGGCTCCTCCTCTCTCGATCAAAAGCCCCTCCTCAACTTCGTACGAGCTTAAAAAAATATCTTTTAGATAGACGGCCACCTTCTTATCAGCTTTTGCTCGGGCCTTTTCGGCTTCGGCCCGAGCGTCCACAACCTCGACCTTCATCTCGAAAAGATCTATTTCAAGTTTAACAATCTTGATGGTCTGGACCAAGTTGTTTTCTCGAGCATTACGAAGTTGTATCTCGAGGGTGGAGGCCTTAGACAAAATGTTCCTTTTGGCCACAACATGAGCATCTATATGTGCCTTCAATTTGTTGCATTCAGAATTAACTTGGTTGGCTTCATCCCGAAGGCATTCCAAAGCCTCTATCTTCTCTGCAACTGAGATACCAAAACGTTAGTTCCCGAAGATGGGATAATAAACCCGTTGTCCCTCAAAATAGAAGTTACCTATTTCTCGAGGTTGCCTTCGCACTACTTTTGTTCAACTCCGATCGAATATGTATCAACTCTTTTGTCTTTTTATCACAAAGAAACGTGAGGGATCTCTCCCCGTTCAGGGCTTTACGCATCTTAGACTCACAGCGTAGCAACTCAGACTTGAGCTTATCGAAGGCCTACGAGAAAGAAGGCTCAGTTGAAAAGAAGAAAATACAAAGTTGGAAAAAGTAGTAATGACTCCAAACATCACCATAGAGCAGAGTCGCTGAGCCTTTTCGAAGGTCGATTTTGCATCTACCCGCTCAGTCTTTCCGGCCCTGGTAGAGCAACTCGAGGCGCTCTGATTGGGAGAAGATACATCAAAGCCTATCTCCCTCAGAGTATCCCTCGATATCCGAGAATCGGTCGCCAAATCACTTAAAGAAGGACCTTTGCCCTTCCTCTCTCGAGGAATCTCTTCCTCGAGATTAGGGGCCTCGATCGCGGCAGGATCAACAGTCTCGGGAGGCCTCCTGGTCCGAGCCGTCAATGAAGAATCATCCTCTACGGGTGCATTGATGTCCACGGAATGACCGATAAATATAAGGTCATCATCGGCAACAACATCCTCCTCGCACCCCGGGCAGGTCTTGCCCTGATATGAGAATCCTGTCCTTCGAGGGTCACTTTCTCTTATTTTTCCTTCATTGTCTCAGAAGTCGAAGGTTCTTCCTCCTCCTCAAAAAGGGATGATCTCACCTCAGAAAACTCGGCATTACCTGCAACAAAGAAATCAATATACCTAAAAGAAAGAACTCCTCAAGAGAAGGACTGCATAAGCACGTAACATGGTGCTTAGCCTTGTTGACACCCCATTTTGTCCCTCATTTATTCCAAATTATTTCTTTAAACTACTAATATCACTAATAATATACGGTAGTTATTCTACTATTTATTTTAATACAAACTATGCTTATTTGTTATTGTTATTAAAACTCTTACTATACTTATTATTATTATTATTCACTCGTTCATTCATTTTTATCGCCTTTTTGTGAAAAAGCATATCATTTTCCTTTATTTAGTTAAATAGTAATATTCTTTAATCTAATGTTTTATAAATATTTATTCCAAGAACATTATAATTTTATACTCATCAATTAGTGTAATGGAAATTTTATTTGTTAATAATATATAGATTTATGTAATATAATTTTTAAAATATTTTATTAAAGTTAGAAGCCCAAAGAAAATGTAGGAAGAATGAAAGGCCAAACTTCAGCCACTCTGAATAGCCCAAGAACAAGCCCAAGTCAGCAGCCCAAAATCTTCTACTTTAGCCCAACAATAGAACACACCAGAATCCCTTCTTTCTACCAAACAACCGCTTATTTTCTCCCTTTCCTTTTCTTCACAAAACTTCAGTATTGCTCAATCATGGCAGACTTGCCATTACTATTTTGAAGCCAAAAGGCCCTGCCCTCCATTTAATTTCTCTGCAATACCAACGTTCAATTTTCATTTGGTTTAGTAGCCTTGACTCAATTTCAAAATCCCGCCCAAATCAAAAACCCTAGATTTTCATGTACACTCCGGAGAAAATCCCGCCCAAAGCCAAAAGGCCCTGCTCTAATTCTTTATCTTTATTTCTTTATTTACATGTACACTCCGGAGAAAATATAGTCTTAGTTCGAGACTCTCGCAGTGGAGTCTCATAGAGACTCAACACTACCCCTACTCGAGCATGGAGTCATCGCACAACTCATTTTTCTTAGAATGCACCGAATAATAAGAAAACAAGCGAAGCGCTTAGGGATGCCGATGGCGTCCTTCTTCTTTCTTTTCCTGTTTGCCTTTTATCGTCTATGTTGTCCGACTTTATAAGATTGTTCGCGCAGTTATTTATCTCCATGTTGGAAATAGTTAGCAGAAACTCATGATTAACTACCTATAATTTGTATTTGCCTAAAAGGTTTAAGGTTAATAATTGGAATTGATTTTTAAATTGACGCCTTGCTTGACAAATATATATTTATTTAAATTACTGACTATTGTTTTTCTCTACAGATTTTAAATATACCAAGTAAGGGTTTATATTTGCAGTAATTATATTTTAATTCAATCATTTCAAATTAAAACATTAAGCTTAACCTGGCGTTCTTTTAACTGTGAACTTTAACATTTTTAAAGAATTTTGAAAAATCCGTCTGTCTCAACAATCTAGTTTTCAATGCGGAAGTGGTAGAAGTTCACCACATTTGCTACAATTTGCTTTAACTATTTTAGGTCCATGTTTTTTTGAAAGCTTAAATAAAAGATGTTTACTTCAGTTTTATCAAAGAAAGAAGTTTTACTTCAATCATTAGCTAACAATACTTCCAATTCGTATAACAATTAATTTAGATTAATTAACCTAAGTTTGATCGGTTAACCGTATTTAATGGATCATATAGAGTGATTAATACCTTCTCTATAAGATTAATTAGAACCCTTACCCAACAACAACAACAACAATCCAGTATAATCCCACTTAGTGGGGTCTGGGGAGGGTAGTTTGTACGCAGACCTTACCCCTATCCTTGGGTAGAGAGGCTGTTTCCAAATAGACCCTCGGCATCCTTCCCTCAAAGAACTTCCCACCTTGCTCTTGGGGAGACTCGAACTCCCAACCTCTTGGTTGGAAGTGGAGGTTGCTTACCATCAGAGCAACCCCTCTTGTCCATAGTCTTAAAATTTAAGTAGGCCATAAAACGGGATTAACTTTAAGCATTATTTAGCTAAAATTGGTGTCCTAATTCACCGTTAAAATAATTAAGTGGCGATTTTCTTTAATTAATTAAACCTTTAGAATTAACAATATGTTATACTTTAATTTGACCCGTGTTAAAATGGGGTATAACAAGCCTCCCATTTGCCCTTCGACAAATTTTGCCACTTGCTCTCATCACAAGTCGAAGAGCCAGCCAGTTTGCAGGCCCAATCCGCAAGATCAGGGACCTCATTTGGCATCCACAGGATCACTACGGAAAAGGAAAGAAAATGTCCTTACGAAGTCTGGCTCCACAAAGAATAAAAATAATAGAGTTCAATATGTCACTTACACTTGAAATTTTATTTCTGAGGAAATGGCAAGAATTCCACAGGAATAATATCGACGTTCCTCACTCGAACAAACTGACTCATCCACCCTCGATCCCTGTCCTCGTCATCAGTAGCAATAAAAGGCTTGGTGGATCGATGTTGTAGAGTAATTAGACCTAGATAATTCAAGGGCCGATGCAATCTGATGAAGTCGCTAAGAGTGAACTTGAGCCCAACCTTTTCAGCAAAAAATCTCATCATCAACACGATCCGCCAAAAAGACGGATGAATCTGAGCCAACGTAACTCGATATATTCAACAGAAATCGAGCACGAGTTGGTCGATAGGGCCCAACATAAAAGGGTACATAAACACATTCAGAAACCCTTCTACGCGGGCCATAATATCCTCTTCTCGGGAGGGTATCTGCAGCCTCACCTTTTTTCCCCAGCTGCAGTCTCTCTTCACAGTCTCAAGGTTCTATCTTATATCGAGCAAATGAACCTCTATGCATGTTCTCGATGGCCCGGAACATCGAGAAGTTTCTCTTTCAGAAAGTCTCTCATCATGACAAAACAGTTTGAAGTTGGCTTGCCAAACGCCGACGGTATACCACCGACGGGGCGGGGAGCAGAGGTAGGGCTTTCCCCTTTCTGGTAAGCAAATTTGGGTGTGGTAGCCATAGATCCCTCAAAATAAGAAAGGCAAGATGAAAACTCAGGCGAAAGTTTTGATCTAACGTGACTAGTAGAAAAGGAACTCCATAGAGAAAAGTAGACGTACAAACCAGGAAAGCCCTCAATGAAAAGAAAACAAGTATATATAAGAAGAGCGGTAACTATTCATTAACTTCGATAGCCAATCAACTCTCACAAAGCAATTATGACATTTTGGGAAAATGTACCAACGAGGCCACTTTGGTCATTTCACGGTCATATCACAGGAATAACAATACTATGCAGTGTTCGATGAATTAAGGAATCAAATTGATCCCTTACCAACCCGACCCCAAGGGTCTTGGTTACTCCAAGATCGAGCTCGAAGGAGTTAAATTCAGGTTCAAGGTTTATCTATGGCATAAACACTAAAAGCGAAGCTTTGAAGGCATTAAACAAAACAGATCCTTTGCATTCCAAAAATATGTCTACAAAGGCGCATTTACAAAACTCCCACGAGGAGTCCATGTACAAAAGAAGAAGAAGTAAAAAGAACAAAGGTGGCTTAATCTTCATCCTCGCTACTTCCCAAGCCACTTGCAGAGCCCTCGTCTGAAGAAGTCAGGTCTGCTGACTCCTCTTACAAGGCCCTTGCTTTTTCGATATCAGTGGAAAGATCAAAACCCTTGGCATGCACTTCCTCGAAGGCCTTTATCCGAGAATCTAACAGAGCATGTGCGAAGGCGCGAGCCAGTTTTAGCTCGACCTCTTCGGATATCTCCCTGGCTTGAGTGTTTGCTGCAGCAACATCATCCTGATACGAGGATAAGAGTGTATCAGTTTCAGACTTAGCCATGGATAACGCAGCAGCCGACTCGACATGAAGCACCTGGAATTTGTGAGCCTCTTCCTTAGCACCTTGAAGAAGACCCTAGGTCGTGGCCAGCTCCCCTCGGAGAGTATCCCTTTCCAAGGCTGTTCTATCTTTGCACTGCTTCAGCTCAAGTATCTCGGTATCATTGGCCTCAATCTCTTCCTGAAGCTGCTCTGCTGGGGAATCCTTTCGTGCGATCTGCAATTGCCGAGCCAAGATAGTAAACACCAAGTTATGAAAACAACAAGCAAGCTCTTGAATGCCGAACTACCTGATCAATGAAGTTAGCCCGATCTTGGGGTACTTTCTCCGAGACACTCGAAGGCTGTTCAGTTCCCCCTCCATTCGGGAGTATAGATTTTTTAGCTTTTTCGTCTTCGTGGCAAGCTTCTCGATCTCCTCCTCACTATGAGTTAGTTCAGCACTTAACTTGGAGAAGGCCTGGTCATATGACCTACAACACAAAGGAAAGAAATTAGAAAAAATAAAGATCAAAACTCAAGGCACAAGGGTTATGCCATAAATCACATGTTTTTGGAGTTTTGCATCATCCTCCAGAATGGCTGGAGCATCGAGATCAGCGTCCTCTTCAACACCAGCAAACAAAAACCCCAATGCTCTAAATACATCATCCTCCCCCCGGGATGACCCCGCATCGGTAGCCTCCCCGTTCTAGGCATCCCATATTTGCCCTAGGGAAAATGATGGGCCCGATTGAAGATCGCCTACGATATCAACCTCTATCGAGGTTTCTTCTTGCTCTCGAAGAGCCTGAGAGCAGGATCCTCCGGATGCGCCAACTAAGTGTTCTCGGGCACAAGATGTATCTTGTTCAATGATCGGCTTGGGGACTGCATCCGAACCCTCCTTGAGGGACTCCTCAAAATGAGGTGCGACCGCATCAGCCGCCTCTAACTCGGTAGTTTTCTTCCTGACGACCGTCTAAGCCTTAGTGCCTCGTCTTTCCCTATGAACTAGTGGGAAGCCATCATCATCTTCAGCACGAGGATTCTCAACCGCTGCCGTAGTTAGGACCATTGCATCGGTCCTATGCTTTCAAGCCTTAGCTCTCTTCGATGTCGGGACTCCGCAGGCGTCTTATTCTTTCTCTTCATATCATTGACGGGTTTTTGGGTCTCTTCTTCGCCAGAAGGAGGCAATCTCATTAAAACAGCTTCCCCGAGGCCTGCATAAGCATAAAACATCGAAAATACCACAAAAAAATCCATGTATAAGGAATTTAAAAGTGACAACGATGAAGACGTACCATGATTATTAGTCTCCCATTGAGTTTTGGCCAAATCACGCCAAGCGCGCTTGTCGTATGATGAGGCGGAGTTTAAAAGTCTAACCTAGCTCAGGAGGTCCTCGACCGTGCAGGGGAACCTCACGGTGTCTACGCAACCAGAGAAGGACCAATTCAAGAAGAAAAAGTAAAGGAGTTAGTTTGAAAGAAGAAAAGAGGACATTCATATGATAAAGCATGCTCGATATAATGATACTTACGTCTCATATTTCATTCCTCAGGGAATGGCATCTTCTCGGCAGGGATGAGATCCAAGGTCCTGACTCGAACGAAGCGGCTCATCCACCCATGGTCTTTATCTTCATCAGTATTGGCAAAAATGCTTGGCAGATCGATGGCGCAACTTGACTAAGCCTCCTTGATAGAGGCGAGGGCTATACATTCTGATCAGATGATCAAGGGCGAAAGACATCCCCTCGATCATGTTCGAGAAATGTTTAATCAAATAGACGATTCTTCAAAAAGAAGGGTAAATTTGACCAAGTGTCACTCGATGGTCTCGGCAAAAATTGAGGATCACCGGATCTATCGATGGAGAAGAAGAATCTATATAGCCTAAAGTAAAAGGATACGTATACACGCCAAGGAAACCATGTTTATGTGTAGTTATATCCTCTTCCGAAGAAGGGATCTCTACATGTACTGCCTCTCCCCAACGACAATCTGTTTTTACCCTCTTTATGTTAGTTAATAAACGAACATACCGAGACATGGGCTCGCATCGTCCCGGTGCCGATGAAGGTTTGTCACCTTTGAAATCAGAGGATGTATCGAAGGACCCCGGAACACACTCCTCAACGCTGGAAGGCACTACCCTTTTGCTCCTAGATGAGCGTGATGAAGAAGGAGCTTCCCCTTTTTGGGTTACCGTCTTAAAAGTTCTGGCCATGGTAATAACGAAGTTTCAAAGCAGAATGGCGAAGAAACAAACGTAGAAGAAGGGTGAATAAAAGAAACTGCTAACAAAAATTTTGAAGATCTGAAGATGTTGCAAAGGTTTAAAAGATAGGTAATTGTAATATTTATAAGTAAATTAGGGGAGTTGAAATGGCAACCAATAGCGGTTCCTGGTCTTTTCGAGAACCGTATTGACAAGACCCCTATACATCTTTTCCGTCACAACATTTAATGACCTCATGTGGCTGACATCACAATAAGGGCATCAAGGAGGCAAGAACTCAAGATCTTTTCTTATCATTTCATTCTAAGAATGCGGGGACTATCTATATACGACTAAAATCGAAAGAGTTCGACTTTAGGGTTATTGTAACATTCCATGCCCAACCTCGAGGAACTCAAAGGAGAATTTGAAGTATGGCTCCAAGACGCGTCCCTCAAGGGAGCACATCGAAGGTCAATCTCGGAGCAGCACAAATCAATGATCATCATGAAAAGGCGGGAAGCTCCCAAAACACGTGATTAGAGCTAACCAAGTCTGCAAGAGTACCAATCCGTACTAAGCCGCTATACAGATGTACCAATAGTATTTCCCTACCATTATTAGATATGTACTATGTTGGGATCTCCCTTCTATATAAAGGGGACCCTTGCCATCTTGTAAGGGGATTCGGATTATTACTCATTATTAGATTTATTGTTTATTCTTTCATTGTTCATTTATTGCTCATTATTAACCACAAAAAGCCATCTTTGAGGCCCTCATTATCATTGATTCTTCATCAATTATTCATTACTATTAGCCTCATCTAGACCTCGAGGCCCTTCTCCAGCTAGCTCGAAGCCGGGCCTTGTAACCCTATTGGTTTGCATTTCTTATTTTCTTTACTTACACTTAGCATCTATTGCCTAACAACTAGTATTAAAGTAAATCAAGTATTTTTAGAACCACAAAATCAAATATAATTGTAATTACCATTTTCAAAGTAAACAAATTTAATATAGAACCTTACTTGATACTCAGTGGCGGAAGTAGAATTTTTGCCAAGGAAATTTAAAAACAAATTTTAAAAGTAAATTACGTGAAGAAACTAAGGGAATTCAACATTTAATTTATATACGTAAAACAAAATAACTTTATAGTGTAATTTTCTCCGATAGGGGTTTGGCTGAACCCTTTTCGGCCCACCCAACTCCGCCTCTGTTGATACTTGAGACTAATTAATCATATTTACGTAAATAAGCAAGTTCACATGAATTTTTTGTGTTCCAAGAGGTTTAGCATTTGGATGGAGAGCGGCAAATTGGTCATTTCTTGCAATATTCTTCGTGGGTCCAGTAGAAAAAGGGAAAATAGATATAATAATGTGTAATAATCCGTCTTTTCTAGATACCCGCGTGCTGCTCTCAAGCTACATAAAGCTAAATTCTGGTCTGGTCTATAGTTTGATCTTATTTTGGTATGGTCTGGTCTATAGTTTGATTTAAAAAGAAAAAGTGATCACTTACCATTTTCTTAATGCGCTTACGCTAATAGCTCGTTTGGCCAAGCTTCTAAAATTAGCTTATTTTGAGAAGTGTTTTTCTCAAAAGTACTTTTAAAAAAAGTATTTTTGGTGAGAAATAATTTGTGTTTGACTAATTAATTAGATAAGCACTTTTGAGCAGTAATTAGTGTTTGGCCAAGCTTTTGAAAACTGCTTGTAAGTGTATTTTTCTCAGAAGTGCTTCTTAGAAAAGTGCTTTTGGAGAGAAGCTACTTTTTTTTTAATTCTCCAAATCTGCTTCTGCTTTTCCTCAAAAATACTTTTTTTCCTTCCAAAAGCTTAGCCAAACACCTCAAATTTTGGCCAAAAACACTTTTGGCCAAAAAAATTACTTTTGGCCAAAAAAAAAAAAATTTGCTAAACAAGTTATAAGATTGATAAGTTACGATCAAATAATTACTCTACTAGCTTCCCATGATAGATTTAGGCATAATTTTCTGGTATTTAAAATTTAATAGTCAGACTAAGGCTGTACGGTGGGCCGGGCTCGGGCCTAAATGGGCCAAACGGCCCGGGCTTAGCGGGCCCGGGCTTAGCGGGCCCGGGCTTAGCGGGCCTGAGCTCTAGAGGTCCTGGGCCTCACGGTCCCAGGCTTCGTGGGCTCAAAGGGTGAGATCAGCCCGTGACGGGCCTAAGCCCATATGGTCCTGGGCTAAACGGGTCGGGCTCATGGGCTTAGCGGGCATAACGGGCTTTTTTATTTTCGGACTTTTTTTTTTAAATTTTTTTTGTTTAAGGCAATTTCTTGTAAACCATATCATGACTATATAAAAATATATGTAGTATATATGTAGAAATCTAATTATTAAAGTGATTTATCCCACCATCGGGCGGCGTGATGGCGCCTACTAACGTAACTAGGCCAGCAAAAACATTAGACATTCTCTATCCACCCTCAACAATATAATATTCTAACAATAATTAAATAAGTGCGGAAGACTTTAGTTTTAACAAAACGATATAAAAATGCGGAAATTTCAAAATACACCTCTACCCAGTATCTGGTGTCACTACTCACGAACTGCTAAGAATTTACTAAACACAACCGTTCGAAAGAAATATAAAACTGTTTGTCTCGAATACATGAGATAACAGACTGAATAAAGAGATAGAGCAGACGCTGGGTCCCGCGGATGCCTGCAAGGCTACCTTGGTGTCTCGCTGAACGGAATGCCAAAACTCGAACTACTGCTGCTACTGCTGCCCGAAACCTGTATCTGCGCAAAAGAGCGCAGAGTGTAGAATCAGCACAACCGACCCCATGTGCTGGTAAGTGCATAGCCTAACCCCGGTGAAGTAGTGACGAGGCTAGACAGGACCTACCACAATTAACTTGTGAAAATATAATATACAAGTGCGAGAAAACAGTAATAAAATAATACAAAGTAAGCTGGGAGGGGACATGCTATAGGGGAGTACTAGATGAAAATGGAACATTAAAAACAACAGCAGATCTACTTCGGGTTTCATGATGCATATGTTTACAACGGACGGCGCACCACACGATCCCATAATGTATAACATAAGTGGACGGCGCACCACACGATCCCGTAATGTAGTATATAAGTGGACGGCGCACCACACGATCCCTTTCCATATATTACGTGGCAGGCGTACCACTCGCTCCCGTTTCTCCGTGCACAATATCACCGGCATCTCAGGACAATAACAATAATCAATATAAGTTTGGTCGGCGTGACACAAGATCCTATAATATAACTCATAAGTGGTCGGCGTGCCACACGATCCCATAATATAATTCATAAGTGGTCGGCGTGCCACACGATCCCATAATATAATTCATAAGTGGTCGGCGTGCCACACGATCCCATATTATAATGAATAATAATGATAATCTCTCCAAAGGAGGTCCCATTAGGGAAAAACATCAACATAACAGTTAAACCGGGCAAGGGTACAACTAACAGCCCAATTATCCCGGCAAGGGAGAATTCAATTGTAACAGTCTACTCGTCCCGACAAGGGAATCATTGCTTCACAAACTCTTTTAGTTCATTTCGTTCTTATCCAACACTTTACATGGCAATTATCAATTTAACAAGATAGTTGTGTCATATCTTTCGAATTAAAAGCATTTACTACTCACGGTCATGCTAGATACTAGTGTATAGATACTCGTCACCATGCCTATACACCGTACTCGATTATTTAGCAAATAGCAATCAAAACACTCTAATCCTATTCCCT
>MDKF010794117.1:0-71925 GCA_026770625.1 Nicotiana glauca | reverse complement strand
TATATTTTAGATAGTGTTATTTTTTCATAATTTGATTAGTATGTTCATTATAATTAAACTTGGATTGTTTGGCCCGTTTTTCTCATTTAAGCCTGGGCCAAGGCCTGTTTTGGCCGATTTCATGGTGTATATTTGATTTTAAATTCCCTCCGCTGGGTTTACATCGGAGCCCAATGGTTGGATGTTGGTGCATAAATATTGCCTACTTTGCATCAGTCCAGTAACAAATTAATTAGGGTCTTTCTTTTATTTTAGAGACAAAGTAAGTAGAAAACTATAGATTGCTCTAGGTTTGCACTTTAAAATAATAAAACGGGATGAGCCTTGCTAAACAAAACACGTAAATTGCGGGGCCCTCGTTAAATGTATATATTAAAATTCTTAGAATTCGGGATGAGTCGTTTAGCGAATTTCACGACCTTCCCCAGAATAATAAGGCGTTAGATTCTTTAGGCGCGATTTTAAAAAATTTACATTCCTAAACTCGGGTGCGTATTTATGTGACCCAAATCCAATTCTCAACGAAGTCGAAATGTGTCAACAACCACGGGTGCATTGATTGCGACGTGGTTCGAAACGCATTTTCACGACGTTACAATTCTATTAAAAATAATAATAAAAGCGATTTAAAGTTAATAAAAGCACATAAGTTGTAACATGTATTAAGATCAGATATTTAACCATTACAACAATTTAAGCGACCGTGCTAGAACCACGGGATTCGGGGGTGCCTAACACCTTCCCTCGGGTCAACAGAATTCCTTACTTAGAATTTCTGGTTCGCAGACTTCATTTGGAAAGTCGAATATTTTCCTCGAATTGGGATTCAAGATAAACCGGTGACTTGGGACACCAAAAGCCAAATAAATTATCCCAAATGGCGACTCTAAATAAATAAATGATCCCGATTCGATTAATATCGCTTAAAATGGAAAAATTCCCTTGTATATTATCCCTCGGGGTACGTGTGCGTAAAAAGGAGGTGTGACAATGGTTCGGCCGTGAATCCGCCGAAATGGTTCCAAAGTTGTACTTCCATCCCAAAACTCTTTTACCCCAAGACCTCGTCCAAGTCCTTCCGGTCAATTGGCAAAGGCAGGGAAGTGGAAAACATCATTGTTGGAATCTGACACAATGCAAATGGAGAGAAATAAAATGAGAGAGTCTTATCGGTGAAAACCTTCGGGCACCATAAGGCGATGGTGAGTAGAGAAACTGAAAATGAGAGAGTCCGCTTAGTGAAAACTTGCAATAGCACTATCAGGCGACGGTGAGAAGAGAAATGAGAGAGGTCGATTGGCGAAAACCCGCAAAGGGCGCTGTCAGCCGAAAAGAAGACATATCATCACTAAAAGAGTCTTGGCAAGGTTCACTGGTTCTGAAATGCGGATCAATGGGTTCACGAGAAGTTGGAAAGCTTGTGTGGGTCGGGCGTCCAGTCCAAGAAGCATGTCATGTTCATTTGAAGCCAGCATGCACCCCAGATAAGTCCTTCTTTTCCCCCGAAAGGGACGCTTCTCTTTAAACTCATATGCTTGCCTTTTTCATACTTTTCTTTGAATCCCTTTCAGTTTAACTTTGATTCTGTAACTATTACAAAGAAAAGGTGGCAGGACCGGCTTCATAGGGCTCCGCCTGGTTACAGTCGAAGAAAATGCCCAGCCTCAGCGAGTGCGTCAGGCTAATCCCGACGGACCATAGTGGTTGATGGTTTCAAAGTAAAGACATTTGAAAATAAAGAAAGTCAAAGGCAAAGGTCCCAAGGACAGAATAAAGTGAAAGGGCCAGAGCCCACGCGGGCGAGTCATCACGAAATCCTAAGGCTGAACCCGGTCGGTTTGAAAAGAGATTCACCCTCAAGGCCAACAAGCAGCAAAGTTCTCAACGAAAAAGGGGCCGGGATCAAGCAATTGGGATGATCAAGGCCACAAAACCAACCACCATTTCAAACTAACAAATTGGTCTTTGTTGAAAACTGGTCTTATTCAGAGCAACTATGCAAGAAGCAGGTGCAACCCAAAAAGAAATGAAATGCGCAACCGCTGAAACAGCTTTGCAGCAGGAAAGCGACTAAAAAGGAAGTTTCCCGAAATTCTTTCATGCATTTTGCTAAATAAAAAGGAAAAATAAAAAGAAGAAGAAAAGAAGAAAAGAAGAAAAGTAAACGAAAATCCCAAAAGAAAAACAAATCATAGTAGTATAAGAGCCTTTTCTTTCCAAATCCTGGCCAAAAAATCGAGGATCTCCCGGCCAAAAAACCGAGGAGCTTTTTCCTTCCAAATTCCGGCCAAAAAAATCAAGCTTCTCCCGGCCAGAAAACCGAGGAGCTTTTTCTTTCCAAATTTCGGCCAAAAAAAAAAACCGAGGATCTCCCGGCCAAAAAACTGAGGAGCTTTTTCTTTCCAAATTCCGGCCAAAAAATCGAGGAGCTTTTTCTTTCCAAATTCTGGCCAAAAAATTGAGGATCTCCCGACCAAAAAATCGAGGAGCTTTTTCTTTCCAAATCCCGACCAAAAAAACCGAGGAACTCCTGGCCAAAAAACTGAGGATCTTTTTCTTTCCAAATCCCGGCCAAAAAAAAAAAAACTGAGGATCTCCCAGCCAAAAAACCGAGGAGATTTTTCTTTCCAAATCCCAGCCAAAAAACCGAGGAGATTTTTCTTTCCAAATCCCGGCAAAAAAATCGAGGATCTCCCGGCCAAAAACCGTGGAGCTTTTTCTTTCCAAATCTCGGCCAAAAATCGAGGATCTCCGGGCCAAAAAACTGTGGAGCTTTTTCTTTCCAAATCTCGGCCAAAAAACCAAGGATCTCCCGGCCAAAAACCGAGGAGCCTTTTCCTGCCAAATCCCGGACAAAAACCGAGGATCTCCCGTCCAAAAACCGAGGAGCTTTTTCTTTCCAAATCCCGGTCAAAAAACCGAGGATCTCCTGACCAAAAAAAAAGCTGTGGAGCTTTTTCTTTCCAAATCCCGGCCAAAAAATCGAGGATCTCCCGGCCAAAAAACCATGGAGCTTTTTCCAAATCCTGGCCCAAAAACCGAGGATCTCCTGGCCAAAAAATCGTGGAGCCTTTTTCTTCCCAAAATCCCGACCACAAAATCGAGGATCTCCCTATACAATCCTGATTTGATCGCTTGAATGTGTCACAACTAACTCACAAAATTTTCCTAGTGAAAACTGGGGCAGAAAATTTCGTTCGTTTGTTTGTTTTGGTATCTTAATCAGGTCAACCTCAAGACACAAGGTGTGAGATGATCAATGGAATAAATCTCAATCTAGAATGAATAAAAGAAATGAACTCAAGTATGAAACAAGCAGAGGCGCGGATGGCTCAAAATCGGATTGAAGTCAAATGCTCCGCTGATCCTGTTTTGACCCAATGCTGCATGAAGAAGTAAACACCTACAATTTGAGCATCAAGATTCAGATCGAAGTCCACGGCAAAATTTTTTGACCCAATGCTGCATGAAGAAGTAAACACCTACAATTTGAGCATCAAGATTCAGATCGAAGTCCACGGCAAAATCAGCTAAGACTCAAGATCAAGTTTCAAGAGAATTACAGATAGGAATCTTGTAACTCATAGTTCATAGGCATAGCTAGCTTAACTTTGATTTTCCTTTTTGGTGTAATAAGAAGGTCAGCAAGCAGTAGCAGCAGCAACAACAGTGAAATCACAGCTCCTGGTAGTCCCAGCTACCAAACATTCCCGAACTACACTAACCTGATTTCTTTTTAGCCGAGGATATGTAGGCAACCTCCGAAGCAGGGTGCGGTCAGACGATTTTCAAAAAATGCTTCACACGGAATATTCGAATGGGCAACAATCGCTCGTATTTGCTCACTTATCTTTGCTCGAAAACTCTTCATGTTTTCAGCAAAGAGGGGCAGCTGTGAGCACGTGATATTTGCCTTATATATGAATCATTCCCAAAAACTCAAACAAAATAATTTTTCTTTCATTATTTTACATTTTGTGAATTTTGTGTTATTTTCTGTTAATTGTTTGCATTTTATTTCTGCATTTTAATTCATGTGAGAATATAAAAATACGCATTACATTTGCATTTAGGAGCTAATTTCATATTTTAGGATTATTTAGTGGTTAAGATGTTTTATGACAAAATATAGAGAAAATAACAAAAATAATCCGCTTTTGTATTTTTAATTGTAAATTTAGGAATTAATTAGCTTAGTTTTAGAAATAAATTAGGTTTCATTTTACTTTTTGGTATTTTTATAAAATCAGAAAAATAAATAAAATACAAAAATGAAAACAATAAAAGGGGGAAATAATAATAAAAGGGCTGCTTTGTTAAAGACCCATGAAGTGGGCTGCTATTCTAGCCCAAAAGTAATTACTCAAGTCAAACCATTCCTAGGCCAGCCCAAATACCCGGTCCAATGCCATCTTAAACCCAAAACGACGTCGTTTTGACTCGTTGAATCTGAGCCGTCCATCACCCCAATCCAACGGTCCTCATTCATTCCAAGCCAAATAATATAACTGTCCGAAAATAATTAAACCCTAAAACATATTATTCGTCTTCCTCGTACACAGCTCCTGTAACTTCGCTGGAGCTGCCGCCGCCGGCGAACGCCACCACCTCCGTTGCCTCCCAAAAATACACCCCAGGTTCCCCATCTCTTCCTCTATTCAAATCCGTAATCCTTTTTCCTCGAATCCCACCCCACGACCTCGAATATCCATTTGAAATATCTCTGGCCATGACATTACTCAAACCAAATTGACCCAAATTAACACCACTAGACCACCTGATCCTCCTCTACCCAACCCCCTTAACCCCATCCCTCAAATCCTACCGGAACTGCTCGAATATCAGTTTAACCTTTTTCCGACCAAAACCCTAATTGCCCCAAACTTCACCAATTTGATACCAAATGACCCTCTAACCTTCCTTGTAGTGAATTGGTCATCAATTGAGCTTTATTTCTGCCGGAGTTGGTCGTTTCGAATTTGGAAATTTGACCGGAGTCTCGAAGTGAGCCAGTGAGTTTTCGAGCTTAGTTTCTTTTATTTTTTCTTTTTCCTTGATGTTCACTGACCTTCCATGACTACGTAGCTTCTTAACTTTGTTTGGTAATAATTGTCAGTCCGAAATCAATGACTCTTCTTTATTTTCGTTTCATTTTTTGTTCCTTATCTGCTTGATTCGTGTTAGTTTAGGTGATTAATTGTCTATTCGTTAGATTTGTTCAATTTGGCTATTTGAATAACGATTCTTAATCTCAATTGTAATTCTGTTTAGTTAATAATTGTTTGAATGTTATATGGTTGTTTTAATTAATTTGGTTTCAAGTCTTTGATTAAGATGGTTTAATTCATCAGCAATTGATCACCTTGCTGGGTGTTTGGTTTCACTACTAAAAAACCAGGATTTAGCGACGGACAAAATCTGTAGCTAAACAGAAAAATCTATCGCTAATCTCATTTAGCGACGGATTAGCGACGGATTCTGCTAGAAACGAGCATTTTAGCGATAGATTAGCGACGACGTTCGTAGCTAAATCCAATTTTTTTGTAGTGTTTGTTGAAGATTGTTAACTAGATAATCATAGGTAGGGGTTTGGGTTAAGTAATTTTATAAGTATTAAATGGTAGTTTAGGTATTTGGTATTGGGTAGAACATGGTAGATCACACTATAATAGTTTAGACCTTTCTAGAATAGGACCTTAGTGAATATTTCAGGAAACTCAGGGTGTTTCCTTGGGTAACAAGTTAATAACTACGGGGCTACACTGAAAATAAAAGAGGGACTAGTGTGAAAAAGGAAAACCTGAAGTTGTATCTCTTAGTGCCTATAAAATGGCTCCCACATGCCTTGAACAATAAGGAGACTCCCTGAAATTCCCAGAGTTTCAGCTATTAAAACTCCCTCTCATAGCTCTCTCTCTCTCTAATTTTCAGATCCAAGTTTGAAATTCAAAAAATACAAAATCCAAAAAAGTTAAAAAATAGAGAAAAAATAAAAAAAACATTTACTGTTTCATTGCCTATTTCAGTCAACTTTCAAATTCTACTTTGGTGCTTCTTCATTTCTTCTCTAGACTCGAATTCTAAAAGCATTCGGAGGTGTTTAATGACCTATTCGAGTTGATTTTGGGCCTGTTTAGTGTGGATTTTAGTTGAGTTTTGTTCTAGTGAAGTTCTAGGGCATTTTAAGTTCAATCTAGAGTAAATTTGGGTGCATTCGCGTGATTTGTGGTTGAAATTTCATCTCGTTTGGTTTCAAATTCTTTCTGGGCTTTGATTCAATTTCCTGGGCTGTGTATTTGCTGTGGTTTGATTATCTCTTCGTCTGCTATTGTACTGCTGCTGCTGATCTATTTCTTCTGTTAAATTCCCTTTCCAGGTACACATTTGGAACTGATGTAAACTTCTCCATGAAATGAAAATACACTTGCTACCTGATCATCTTCGAAGTTTATTGTTTCATTAGTCAAACATCTTCATTTGGAATAAACTCAATGTTTAGCTTATGTCGTAGAAAAATGCCTTGGACTGTGAAACTTGTATTTGATTGGACTATTTAGTTTGTTAAGTCGTGGTCTGTTAGTGGTAGATGTAGTATAGTGTATACTGGTTTCGTCTTAGTGCTGTGCTAGGAGTACTAGCAGCTAGATATTAATGTCAATGCTTTGTTTCATCAAATTCACTATGTTAATCAAGAAAATAATTAAAGTTAATATTAGTAGGTTAATTGTTTTAGAAGCACAATTTATTTTAATCAATATGAAAACAGGTAGTTAGCTGCACGTTCACTAAACCATGCTCCCAGTTTAATTCTCATTTTTAGCAACGACACAATCTATGCATGAAATTGGATTCAAATGATGAGATCCTGCGTTCGATGGTATGAGTTTATTAGAATTGGTAACTTGGCCTCTTTTCTGAATCAAATAGTCTGCATAGGAAATTGTTTGGGCCATTTGGATTAGTTTTAGGGTGTTAATTTGTGCCTCTGATTGGGACTCGACCTCTGTTATTGTCCTCCGACCGTGTGGGCTTGTATCTTGTCTACAAGGGCCCCAAGTAATTCCATTTCAAAAACAGACTGCCAGTTGCATTTGTCTTATAGCAATTTGTTTAGTCCGTTATGTTGGACTTAATTTGGAGTAGAATAAATTTATATCAATTGATTAAGACTTTTCTTTATTCTTAGAGACAAAATTATAGAAAACCATAGTTGCTTCAGGGCGGACCTTTAAATAAAATATGAGATGAGCCTCGCCAAATGTAATGCAAAATTGCGGGGCCCTCAATAAATGTATATGTTTAGAATTCAGGAGTGGCCGTTTAGCAAATTTCACGGCCTTCCAAAAAATAATAACGCGTTAGACTCTTTAGGCGTGATTTTAAAAAAATTACATTCTTAAATACGGGTATGCATTTCATGCGACCCAAATCCAAATCCCAAAACGTCGAATAAGAATGTGTCGAGGATCCGGGTGCATTTCATGTGACGTGATCCGAAAATACATTTTTAAACGACGTTCATTTTTGTAAAAAAATGTTAAAAGCGGTAAATAATTATAAAATTGCAATATAGGTTGGAACATGTATAAAAATTAGATTTTAGTCATTTATAATAATTTAAGCGACCGTACTAGAACCATGGTATTCGGGGATGCCTAACACCTTCCCTCGGGTCAACATAATTCCTTATTCAGAATTTATGGTTCGCAGACTCCAATTGGGAAGTCGACAATTTTCCTCGATTTGGGATTTAAGTTAAACCAGTGACTTGGGACACCAAAAGTCAATCCTATCCCAAGTGGCGACTCTGAAAATAAATAAATAATCCCATTTCGAATAATGTCACTTTAAATGGAAAAACTCCCTTATACATTATCCTTTGGGGTAGATGTATAAAAAGGAGGTGTGACAGGTGTTGAACAATTTTCATTGAAATTCTAACGTTTGAAATCTTGTGGAATTCAGGTGTATGCCTAGAAATTCTTCGAGGACTGGAGAACTGCTTGAAGTACTTTCAGACCCCGAGAAAATATTCAAGGCATTCAACCGTGCCAACAAGAGGATCCAATAATCACAACAACCACACCAGCTTTAAATTGACATGGGTGACGTAGAGAACGCCAACAGAATCATCAGGGATGAGCCAGCTGACCCAAATGTCAGAGTGGTGGAACCTCTTGTGCCAGAAGCTGCACTTTATGATTGGGCTGAACCCACAAGTGACAACCTGGCAACTGCCATAGCTATGCCCGCAATTCAAGCGGAGACATTCCAGATCACCAACAACATGCTGCATCTACTACAGAATAAGGGACTATTCTCCGGGTCACATATTGAAGACCCTCAGCAACATTTGAAAAATTTTCTTTCAATTTGTGTGACTCAAAGGCAGCGAAATGTGACTCCAGAAGCTATCAAGCTATTGTTGTTCCCGTTCTCTGTGACTGGGGAAGCTCAGACCTGGCTGAATTCACTCCCAATCAATTGCATTGTCACCTGGGAGGAATTAGTAAAGCAGTTCCTGAATAAGTTCTACCCGCCCAACAAGACTGCAAGGCAGATTGATGAAATGTTGCAATACACGCAGCAGCCGATTGAAACCTTGCAAGAAATATGGGAAAGATTTAAGGGGGGTGCTGGTGAAGTGTCCTCACCATGGCATTACAGACCAGATGCTTGGCTAGAGGTTATACATGGGGTTAGCTAACAATCTGAAGGCCAATGTGGATGCTTCAGCTGGAGGTGCATTTCTGAGTAAGACATTCACCGAGTGCAAAGTTCTTCTTGACAAGATGTCCCAGAATTTAGGGAGGATGACTAGAGGTACAAAATTGGCACCCATAGTGCATTCAGTTCCTCTTGAACCAAATAATTCGCATGCAGAGAACATGGCCACACTCATGACTCAGATGACTATTTTGACAAAGAAGATATATGAGATGGGTACCAACAGGTGCATATTGTTGACACAACAAGTGGAGGACTGTGTACACCCTGTGTTAATCAGTCTTATGTGTGTACATGGAGCAGAGAAGGTGAAAATCAAGGGGTAAGAGAAGATATGAATTATGTTAACAACTTTGGGGTCTAGAGACAAAGAGGACAGTAGTGGAGACCAGCACCAAATCAGAAATACAGACCCAACATGCCTCAGCATGGGGGCATGCAGGCTCAAGGCCAAATGGTGCCATACCACTAGAGACAGCAGGGCTACCCACAACAGAACTAGCAACGGCTGACATATCAGCCACCTCCTCAACAACAAGATAACAACATGGTAGAGATCAGGGGGATGCTTCAACAACTCATTGGAAAAAATGGTAAGATGCAGGAAAAATTGGCAGTGCATGATTCAGCTATAAAGAACATTGAAACTTAGTTGGGGCAGTTGTCTATGGCTTTAAACAATCGCCTCCAGGGAACATTGCCAGCAGATACAAATATTAACCCCAAGGAGCAAAACCCGAATCAACTGATGGCAGTAAGTCTCCGAAATAGGAGAGATTTAGACAAAGAGAAGGAGGTTGCACAAGCCAGCATAGAGACTTCGCCAGCCACTCCAATTCCATTAGAGGTAGATGGACCAACAAATCTGACTGAAGTGGTGGTTGAATAAGGTCTAGAGGAAAAGGGTAAGGCTAAGGTAAATGAACAAACTGCAAAACAGGTGGTGCCTCTTATGCCATAGAACTCCAATAGAGAGAAGCCAACAAGCAGTGCACAAAGGGTGATACCCTGCACCATTCCCTCAGAGGCTTGTAAAACAAAAGAAGGAAGATCAATACAAGAAATTCATAGAGATATTACGTCAAATTTAGTTGAATATACCTTTGATGCCTTGAGGTAAATGCTAGGTTATGCGAAGATGATGAAAGACCTAATGTCACAGAAGTTTGATTTCCAAGACCTATCCACAATGACTCTGACGCAGACCTGCAACGCAGTAGTGGCCAGACCGATGGCTCAAAAGATGTCTGACCCAGGTAGCTTCACTATTCCATGCACAATTGGGAGTTATGCCTTTGCAAAGGCATTATGTGATTTGGGAGCCAATATAAATTTGATGCCTCTAGCTGTATACACCAAACTGGGCATCGACAGAGCTAGACCAACTTCGATGCTGCTGCAGCTGGCTGACCGCACGATAAAAAGGTCTACTACGATTCTTGATGATGTGTTGGTTCAAGTGGGGAAGTTCGTGTTCCCTGCAGACTTCGTTATTCTAGACTGTCAGGTAGATGAGGAGATACCTATAATTTTAGGTAGGCTATTTTTGGCCACTGGAAGAGCTCTGATCGATTGTGAGACTGGGGAATTAAAAATGAGACTGAACAATGAAGAATTCATATTCAATGTTCAGCAATCTATGAAGAGACCCAATGAATATGCTAATTGCTCTCTGGTGGAGGCAGTGGATGTGATCCTGCAGGAAGATGATGTGACTCTGACTGCTAAAGATCCATTGGAGGCATGTCTGACAAATTTGGAAGAGATGGATGGTGAAGGGTTAGCTGAGTGGGTCATGGCACTTGAAGGCCAAGGCTTCTGGAAAAAGGGAACATCAGTTCGAGTCCCTTGAGTTAGAAAAAAGGGCTACACCTCCAGAAAAGCCATTAGTAGAGGAACCACCCAAGCTGGAGCTGAAACCGCTCCCAGCTCACCTCAGGTACGTTTTCTTAGGCCTTGATTCTACTTTGCCTATTAGTATATCATTAGGTTTGCTAGATGTGCAGGTAGAACAGCTCTTACAGGTACTGCAGGAAAGTAAGACTGCCATTGGCTGGACTATGGCGGACATAAAGGGTATCAGCCCAGCCTTCTGTATTCACAAGATTCTCTTAGAAGAAGGGCATAAACCTTCCAGAGAACATCAAAGAAGGCTGAACCCAAACATGAAAGAAGTAGTAAAGAAGGAGGTGATCAAATGGTTAGATACGAGAATTATCTTCCTCATCTTTGATAGCAATTGGGTCATTCATGTCCAATGTGTGCTGAGAAATGGGGGAATGACTGTTGTGCAAAATGAGAACAATGAGTTGATCTCAACTCATACAATTACATGATGGAGGATTTGCATGGATTACCGAAAATTAAACACAGCCACTCGGAAGGACCATTTTCCCTTGCCATTCATTGACTAAATGTTGGACATGCTGGCTGGGCAGTCACACTTCTTCTTCTTGGATGGATATTCGGGGTACAATCAGATATCAATAGCCCCCGAAGATAGAGAGAAAACACCCTTCACATGTCTGTACGACATCTTCTCCTTCCGGAGAATACCTTTTGGGCTTTGCAATGCACCGACGATATTTCAACGGTGCATGTTAGCCATTTTCACAGACATGGTGGAGGATATTATGGAAGTCTTTATGGATGATTTCTCCGTGGTGGGAGATTCATTCGAGGACTGTCTTCACAACTTAAGAAGAGTCCTTAAAAGACGTGTAGAGACAAATTTAGTGCTAAACTGGGAGAAGTGCCATTTTATGGTACAAGAAGGGATAGTCCTGGGGCATCGAGTGTCCAGTAAAGGAATTAAGGTCGACCATGGTAGGTTGACGTGATTGAAAATATACCATCGCCCACTTCAGTCAAGGCGGTGAGGAGTTTCCTTGGGCACGCCAGGTTCTACAGGCGATTCATAAAAGATTTCTCCAAAATTGCTAACCCATTATGCAAACTCCTTGAAAAGGATCACCCTTTTGTGTTTTCTAATGATTGCACGTTGGCATTTGAGGAGCTGAAGAAGAGATTGGTGACTGCACCCAATTGGGAGCAACCATTTGAGCTCATGTGCGAAGCACGTGACTATGCCATAGGAGCAGTCTTGGGGAAGATAAAGGATAAACTGATGCACCCGATTTACTATGCAAGCAGAACACTAAGTGGTGCACAACTCAATTACATTGTGACAAAAAAGGAGATGCTAGTTGTTATGTTCGCATTTAACAAATTGAGGTCATACTTGATTGGCTCAAAAGTTATTATTTACATTGACCATAAAGCAATTAGGTACATGATAGAAAAGAAGGAGTTAAAGCCACGCCTGATTCGCTGGGTTCTTCTGTTACAAGAATTTGATCTGGAAATACGTGACCTAAAAGGGAAAGAGAACCAAGTAGCTGACCACCTCTCAAGGTTGGAAGGAGATGAAAAGAAGTTAGAGGTTGAGGATATAACAGATACATTCCCAGATGAACAGTCAATAGCAATGACAATGGAGGAGGCACCTTGGTATGCTGATGTTGATAATTATTTAGCAAGTGGTATTGTACCTTATGAACTTTCTTCAATTCAAAAGAAAAAGTTCTTTCGTGATTATTGGAATTATTATTAGGACGAACCTCTATTGTTTAAAATATATGTAGATAACATGATCCGGTGGTGTATCCCCGAGAAAGATCAACATTCTATTTTGCAGGCTTGCCATGCTTCACCATATGGTGGACACTTTGGAGGAACTAGGACAGCAACTAAGGTGTTGGAGTCAGGCTTGTACTGGCTTACTCTGTTCAAGGATGCCCATGCTTGGGTTAAAATCTGCGATGACTGCCAAAGGACTGGCAACATATCTTGTAGACACGAGATGCCAATGACCACAATTCAAGAGGTGGAGATTTTTGACATGTGGGGGATTGAATTCATGGGGCCATTTGTCAGCTCGTATGGGAACAAGTACATATTGGTAGCAGTTGAATATGTCTCCAAGTGGGTCGAAGCAGTGGATCTTCTTACCAATGATGTTAAAGGGGTACTAGGCTTTCTAAAGAAGAACATTTTCACACGTTTTGGTACCCCAAGAGCTATACTCAGTGATGGCAGAACCCATTTCTGCAATAAAGCATTCGCACGGCTGCTGGAAAAATATTGAGTTCGTCATGAACTGACCACCCTGTACCACCCACAATCGAGCGGGCAAGTTGAAGTGTCTAACATGAAGATTAAAAGTGTCCTCACAAAAACAGTGAATGCGACAAGGACTGACTGGGCGAAGAAATTGGATGATGCATTATGGGCGTACCGCACAGCCTTCAAAACCCCAATTGGTATGTCACCGTACAAGTTGGTGTTTGGCAAGGCATGCCACCTCCCAATTGAGTTAGAGCATAAAGCACTTTGTTCATTGCGGTAGTTGAACTTAGACATGGAGACTGCAGGTACTAACAGAGTCACTGGGTTACATGAGCTGGAAGAATTCAGGTTCCAAGCCTTTGAGAGTTTTAGACTATACAAAGAAAGGATGAAATTAATGCATGATAAGCATATCTTGGATCGAAACTTCAAACCTGGAGATCTAGTATTGTTATAAAACTCGAGATTGAGATTGTCTCCGGATAATTTAAAGTCCCGATGGTCAGGACCATTCAGAGTGGTGCAAATGTTCGTAAGTAGAGCTGTAGAGATTAAGTCAAAAGATGGGACAAACAAGTTCACAGTAAATGGGCAAAGGTTGAAACATTACCTTGGAATGGCTGAAGAAAAATGGGTTAGAGTGGTAATCAATTTGGAAGATCCCCAGTAAGAAAATGAAGAGTGATGATCCAATGCTTGCATCGTGCCGCAACGTTAAATCAGGCGCTGCATGGGTGGCAACCCATTGAATTGTTGTAATCGTCGTGCTGCGATGTTAAATCAAGCGCTGGTTGGGAGGCAACCCAACATTTATAGTTTTTTAGTGGGGATACTAACATGTGCAGGAGTTCTAGAAAAGGGGTGGGCAAAAGCTTCCACGAAAAAAGAAGACAAAATGCAGGTACTGGAAACGCCTGGACTAGCGCGCTCGCGCTACACCAACGCTAAGACCGCGCTAGTCCGGTTATTCCCTTCCCATAATTAGTTTCAACTAGCGCAACTGCGATAAGCCCGCGCTAAGGCCGCACTAGTAGGGTTCTTTACTGCCCTTACGTACTTAAACTAGCGCGCCCGTGCAACGATAGTGATAAGGCCGCGCTAGTCCCCTGGACATCAGGTAAGTTCTGCTTTTCTTTTTAATTTTTTTGATTTTCTTTTTATTTTTTTCACTAACCCTTTTAATTCTAAAACCTAACCAAACTGCCCACCTCTCTTATTTCCCAAACTCTTCATCTCCTCTCACAACACTACCCCAACTAAACCCTCCCTTCTTCTTCCTCATCTATTCCTCACTTCCCCCATATTCTTCCTCCATACCCAGGCACCAACGTCCTCCACCTCATAAGACCTTCCATATTTCTTTCCCTCACCCATTACGCTTTCGCTCTCATCCCATCTACTGGTATGTATTCCTCTCTTTGATTTTATTTTAATTATTTAATTTCGTTTTTAGTTTCTTTTCCTTTTTTTTTGCTTTGTATAGTAGAATGTAGTCTTAATTTAGGGTGGAAACACTTGTTAGTAGTTATGTAGGGCTGAAATGTTTTAACATACAAATTGTGGGGGTGATATGTGTTTATTGGGTTACTGTGGTGGTGTTCCTTGTGTTGAAGGTATGGTTTGTGCTTAAAAGTAGCCATTGTCCACCAGGTGTTTGTTAAAATGCCTCTTTGGAGGAAGTGTTGTGACCAATTCAGTGGTGAAGTCTGAGTAGCCACGGTTGGGTCACCTGATTGTATAGAACTGATGTTGGACTATTTGTAGGTACCATGCCTCCCCGCAAACGTCATGCAACAGACACCTCCTCCAGCCGCCTGGCTCAAGCCAACACCGGGGGACGACCTCATAAATCAGTTGATTCCAAGCCTTTCAACAGTCAAAAGTTTGTGCCTTCCAAAGCCCAGGACAGATTCAATAAAAAAGAGGCCAAAAACATGGTGCCGAAACAAGCCATGGATCCCAGCGCACTAGGGGTAACCTGTCCCAATATACCCTTCGAGATGAGGCAGCGAAGACTAGACATATTTTTTGAGGAGCCTACTATCGCAAATGTCATGCTTGTTAAGGAATTCTACGCAAACCTGCCAGAACATGACAACTACACTGTTACGGTGCACAAGAGACCGGTAGATGCCTCTTTGGAACAGATCCGGACCATGTACAGGCTTCTTCCACCATTTGAGGGGTACGTGGATGCGTACCAATCGTACAATAGTAGGCATACGCCCTGGCCTACATTCACTGAGACCATATGTCAACCGGGAGACACTCTGCAATGGTACAAATATGGGAACAAGTTCCACTCCCCCGCCCTCAAGTTTGAAGCCAAATATTGGTTATACTTTATAAATAGCCGACTACTACCCTCCAAGAACCTGTCTGAAGTGAACATCCCTCGAGGGTGCTTAATTTGGTGTCTCATGAACAATAGTCCGTTCGACGTGGCCAGAATAATACATGATAAAATGTTCCAGCGAGTCAGGGTTCAACGATACGGTTTATACTACCCCTCCCTTGTCACCCAGTTGTGTCTTCAGGAAAATGTGTTGAGTAACCTTGCTATAGAAGGCCAACTTCCTTCAATACATCCTTTCACAGCTGATAGGGTCACTACATGCAAGGAAGTGGTAGAAGCTGAGGACTTAGTTGGACAAGATTCTGATGATGGTAACAAAGAGGAGGAGGAGGATCCACAACAGGTAGCCGAGGATATGGAGATTAGAGGTGATCAGTCAGCAGGACCACAGGTTGAGAATGTTGCAGGCCCGTCTAGGGCTACTTGGGGACAGTGGTTAGACCGCCTAGATAAAGAGGTAGCTGGTATACAAACCTCGGTGACTGGCCTGGGAACTCGTGTTGATGAAATGACAACCCAACAGAAGAAATCAGAAAAGAGGATCATGGGTTGGCTCCGTGCTTTGGGTCAGGCGTGCATGTAGACACCGGCTCTGTCTCCGATCAGGATTGAGCTGTCAGGAAAGTCCCCTTTTCCTTACTCTATTTTACTTGGCCATGAGGACGTGTCCTCATTTTAAGTGTGGGGTGGGGGATACTTCATTGTATATATGTAATGACTGTTTTGCTTTGTTTTGCTTTGATTGTTTGGTATTAAGTAAGAGTTCATTAGTTTAAAGTAGGTAAGTGGCTTGTCCCGATGACGAATCTCTTTCGGCGGGGTTCTTGAGGGACTAAGTCGAGAAAAAAAAATAGGGAAACATGTGGACTCTTCCTGATGACGGATCCTTTAGAAAATTTTCTTGAGGGAAGTTAGTCTACTAAAAAAAAAATTTATTTTGTTTTTTAGGTAGTGTAGTAATCCCCCTTGATTTTTCTTTGAGCCACGATTCTTTTCCAAGGGTTTAGATTGAACTGGGTTTAGGTAGTTTTTGTTCACTTTGTTTTCTTTTTAGTTTTTAGATTAGGATTAATGGGCTATGAGCTGAATTCGAAATGAAAAGCCTCTAGTGTTGATACACCTGAACACAATAGACACTAGAGTGTAACGCTTATTCTCAGTAGTTGATTCTTGCTAAAGTGCCGTAATAATTGTATGTTTGTTACTGACTTGAATATTCAGAAGAGAGTGTCTTGATAAGCCAATCTGGAATGAGTCATGTGCCATGTGTGTGTGTGAGTTTTACTGTATTCCATGATTACATTTGATACCTAGAACTTGCTTTGCGTGTGTGCAAAGCAAAATAGTAGTTTCATTCAGTCTTAGAAGTAATGTAGGCATTTCTTTGTTGATCCAGACATATAAATTAAACCCACCTAACTGTAATATATCTTAGTTAACCCCTATAAGCTTGTTCTTTGGCAACCACATTGCGAACCTTACCCAATTGTTTGAATAGCCTACTGTTTGAACCCTTTTTACCTCCCAATAAGCACTTGAATATTAGTGAAAATATGCAAAAGCTAAAGTGTGGGGTGGTGGTTTGGTTTTTGAGTGGAACCATTAAAATAGAGATAAGGTGCAGAATGTTGAAGCATAAAAGAAGAAGCACCACAAAAAAAAAAAATTATAAATAATTATAGTGGTTGATAAGTGGTAGCTTGGATAAATGGCACCTAATGGATGGGGATGTTCTAAATAAATGTGGTGGAGTGTTTGGTTGACATAGTTATGATCTTGAAGTTTAATGTAATTATATTAAAAGTGCTTAGGGAGATTAGTCACTATATCTAAATATATCCTACCTGTCCCTTAGCCTACACTACAACCAAGTAAAGTCCTATTGATCTTAACTGAGTGGGCTCAATTAGTAGAGTATTACACTACGGGCAAGACTATAGTGCATCTTTATGGCATGTGAATATTCTTTTTGAGAGTGAGTGAATTTTGTCTATCTTAGTTCCTAATTGTTCTAAATATCATTATATGTGGAACTACTCTCTTGTGTGGATGTGAGGGCATGTGATTCATGAAGGAAAGACAAGTCTTGATTTCTGTATAGAGTAGTTTGAGACACTATGAATATTGCAGGGCACGCGAGAGTCGACTTTTGAGGCTAAGATTGTTCATTACTAGGGTAGCTCATGTGAATTGTTCTTGGTATGATACGTTAGGGATGAATTCTTAGTGAAGGAACCTCTATAAAGTGTGGTGTATTTCTCGAGGACTAGCAATAATTTAAGTGTGGGGGTGTTGATAATAGGCTAGATTTACATAATTTAACGATTTTTTTTACCCCAGATTTATCATGTTTCAATGTTATAAAATAGTTAAATGATGAAAAATTGGCTCTAATGGTGACTTTTCTATTTCATAGGAGTGCAATACCAAAATGAAGACTTATGATGGTGATCCGCCCAAGAATTGGAACTAGTGGACGAATTAAGGGAATGAAGCTCGACATGGAAGAGGGAAACCTCATTAGCGCGGGCATTAGCGCGGCCTTAGCGAGCCCGAGCTAGCCCAGTCATCAGAGGCAGAATGTTACTCCACTAGCACGGGCCTTAGCGCGCCCGCGCTAGTCCAATTCCGGAAGACAAATTTTCAGGGGTAAACTTGGAAGTCTGGGGAAAAATTCACTTAACCTATAGAAGGTCAAGCTCGCCCAATACGGGATTATCAAGTTTTTCATAGTTTAGTGCAAGAAAAAGAGAGGCAAGAGGCAAGGAAGATTATTCACCAACGAGTTCTTCTTTTCTTCCTTTTGTTTTTACGATTTGTGATGAATTTGAATATTATTGTGATGAACACTAGTATGAGTATCTAAATTCTTTATCTAGTGTTGATGAAATCAATTTTTGGTTGAAGTTTTGACTCAAGTTGTTATAATCGAGCTGAGTTTATGATATGATTGTTCAACTACGTTTTATATGGTGATTAATTGAATGGGCCCTTGATTAATCATGTCTAATTACCTTATATTGCTTGAGAAAGAATATTAGGTTAGACAGCTATTGAACAACACCACTTTTGGGTAATTGAAGAGATTCATTACTTGAACTTAAAAGTAAGTTTAGAGATAACGAAACTTTGGTGGGATAATTTAGAGTTGCATAACTATTGTCAGCTAGAGTAGTTCGAGAGAATGCTCTAGTAAATTATTATAATTGATCGGGAGATAGTTACGGTAACCCATAACTCTTAATCCTCATAGAGTATTTCAGCGAGATTATAGCGGAGGAGTCAAGACCTAAACTAGCAATTTGGAAAATCACTGCCCCAGACCTTTTTACCATTAAATTATCCTTGTTTAGTTTACTGTTGTTTTAATAGTATTTGAAGTAGTTAAACAAAAACCCAATCTTATTGATCAAAAATCTTGCATCTAGAGATTGATTAAATTGATAATAACATTTCTAAAGAGTGTCATAGATGGGTTAGTTCCCTGAGGATTCGACTCCAGGCTTAAAATCGGATTATATTTGCAGTGACCGCTTTGTCCTTTAAAAGGAATAATTGGGCGATATCAGGTTCCCATTAATAGCAAACTTAATCAAATTGCCTTAGACCAAATCCAGCAGAAGTACTTCTTGTCATATCTCTTGAAATCTCTTTTGTAAGAGGATCTGCTAGATTATTGCAAGACTTGATATAAACAATGGTAATCACTCCATCAGATATTAATTGTCTCACATATTCATGTCTCAAGCTAATATGCCTAAATTTTCCATTATAAACTTTACATAAACTCTAGCATTGTCACTTTATTATCACAATGCAAAGAAACATCTGACATCAGTTGTGGCTACAACTTAATATCCATTACAAGATTTCTCAGCCATTCTGCTTCCTTTCCCGCTCTAGCTAAAGCTACAAGTTCGAATTCTATTGTGGAATGAGTTATACACGTTTGTTTCTTTGAAGCCCAAGAAACAATTCCTCCTCATAAGGTAAATAACCAACCAGAGGTAGACTTATTATCATTTATACTAGTTATCCAACTAGCATATGTATAACCCTCCAACACCACTGGAAACTTATCATAGGATAAACAATAATTTATAGTCCTTTTCAAGTAACCAAGAACTCTTGAAATTGCTTTTCAGTGTTTAATTTGTTACTGGGCTTGCTAGTATATCTCGATAGTTTACATACTATAAAAGCAATATCAGGTCTAATGCAATGCGTAACGTACATCAAACTACCAATAGCACTAGCAAATTCAATTTGAGCTATTGCTCTGCCAGAATTTTCAGCCAACTTGCACGAATTATCATATGGGGTATTTGCTTCTTTAATATTTAAGTGTTTAAAATTATTTAATATTTTCTCAATATAATGAGATTGACAAAGAGTAAAATCCCCCACTATGTTTTCTAACTTTGATACCCAGGATAATATCCACCTTATTTAAATATTTTATTTTAAACTTTGATGTTAGATAATTCTTTGTATCATTCACAACCTCTATATTAGTTCCAATTATAAGCATATCATTTATATTAAGACAGATAATCACATCATAATTATCTATAAACTTAGAATATCTACATTTGTCAGCACTGTTATGCCGAAAGGCATATACTCTAAAATTATATAATCGAATTTATCGTGCCATTGCCAGAGTGCTTGTTTTAATCCATATAGTGACTTAATAAGTTTACAAACTTTATTTTCATTTTATGATAGAATAAAACCTTAAGATTATTTCATATACACTTCCTCATCTAAGTCACCATTCAGGAAAATTGTTTTAGCATCTATTTGATGTACACACAAATTGTAAATTGATGCCAAAGATAAAAGTACTCTAGTAGATGTTATTCTAGCCACATGTGCGTATGTGTCAAAATAGTCGACCCCTTTTTGCCTAAAGCCTTTTGCTACCAACCTAACTTTAAAAGTTTGTATTGTTCCATTTGTATTATATTTTCTTCTAAAAACACATTTGCAGCCAATAGGTCTAGAACCAGGTGGTAAATCAACTAGAACCCATCTATTGTTCGATAACAAAGAATTCATTTCGTCATCGATTGCTTCTTTCCAAAAAGCCACATCCCTCGAAGACATTGCTTCTTTAAATATTTTTGGATCAAACCAATTCATAATCCAACATCTAATCAGGACTGTAATAATAAAAGTTAAATAAAAAATCTAATTTGTAATTCGAAAAATCAAACAAAAAATCCATTTTTTTATTTGTTTGAATTTCGGGTTGGTTCAAACTATTAGTAAAAATTGCATGGGGTTTAAACTATACCTATATTTTTAAAATTATTTAACCTATACCCTAATTTTGAAAACTTCAAATTCTGTGACCTATGCGCTCTTTTCTTCTCCTTCTTCTTCTTTTCTCTCTCAAACATGGTATCCTATAAGTTACACATGTTATCGTTCTTGGAAATTAGACAAAGCCACAAATCAAGAAGAAAGAAAGACTCGGAACTGCCTCTCAAACATTAATACATCCCAACACAAAGTACATAAATAATAAAACAAGAGTTTATTATCAAAACTCGAAGAAGCATCAACTGAAGTTTGGGACTGCAGGGCCAAACTTCAGACGTTACCAAGTTAAATTTTGTCTGAAGTTTGAAACTATCATGCCATGAAAAATTATCTGAAGTTCAAATATAACAAGCTGATTTTATCTGAAGTTTGCATTACAAACTAAAGAACTTCAAACTAATTTGTCTGAAGTTTGCACTACAAACTGAAGAACTTCAGACTAATTTATCTGAAGTTTGTACTATGAACTGAAGTTTTTGATTGCTTTTGCAAGTCAGTCCAAATTTCAGAAGAAAATATCTGAAGTTTTACTTTGATAATGTCACACTTCAGGCAAAAAATTCTGAAGTTCAAACTTCAGACATAAATTCTTGCTACTTCAGGCCCCGTATGCCTGAAGTTGCCCGAAAAGTGGGTACGCTTGTATTTTTTTTTTGTAAAGTGAGTATAAGTTAAATTGTGACCCAAAAACTGGGTATCGATGCAAATCCCCCAAACTATTATAACCCCTAGGGGCTAGGCCAGACCAAAATTGTTGAGTCTAATAACAAATACTAAGCCCAATTACCTGACTTGACCCAAACCCGAAATGTCCCGTGACTCAAAATATACAAAATCGATCGATACTCATTGCTCTTCAAATTAAAACTGAAAGTTGAACTCCATGGAAATGAAGAAGAAAATCATGGCGAGTGGAGACAGACTCAGTGATTTTCCCGAGTCAATCCTACTTCACATCCTCTCTATGTTACCCAGTAAAGAAGTCTTGAGAAGTAGCGTATTATCTACCCGATGTCAGTTTCTATGGAAGTCTGTTCCAGTATCAATCACTTTCGTGTTCTCTGGTACCAGGGGCGGAGCTAGAGTGCCGCTGCCGAACCCGGCAGCGTTGGTTCGAACCCTGTATTTGTCTTAAAAAATCCATTTGAATATGTATAAATTATTAGTTTAGAACCCAGTAATTTAAAACAATTAGAACCCCGAACCCTTAAACTTGAAATCGTGGCTCCGCCTCCGTCTGACTTGTCTTTTTGCCAAAAGAAAATCACTAATTTACCGGATTCCTCCAATAAATAGCTTTGTTATTGGAGGTCTTCCGAGAAATCCGAACATTCAGAGTATCTATCTTTAGGCGACGACCTGATCCAACGGAAAGGTAAACTGTGCACTGCCGAGGGTCAAACGGCCCGAACTGTAGATGAATCTATTGCCCCGATCGCGAACTATCCTGCGACGCGGTCAACATAAAATAAAAAAATACCCTACACGCGAATCATCCACGCGACACAGGTACACACAGAAATACATGCTCAAACAGTCAATTAAGAATTATCGGGGAACATTTATCCAAATAAAAATTAATTCTCTTTTAACAGTTTAGGAAAATAACGTTTAATCCCTTTAGAAATTCATAGACTAATCTGAGGTGATTTTAACAATTCAAGACGTCAATAAGTTTACAATTAATCCAAGTATAGCATGCTTTTGTGTCATAGACTACCCGAACAATAGCATAATAGTAGCTACGCATGGACTCTCATCACCTCGTGCGTACGTAGCCCCCACAAATAAGAGCACATAACCAATTAACTCACCTATGGGGACAATTCCCTCTTACAAGGTTAGAAAGGAGACTCACCTCGCTCCGAAGATCCATAACCGGCATTCTACATTCTTCCGAAGACTCGAACCAACGTACAATGCTCCAAAACTAGCCAATGATTATACAAATCCATTAATATATGTTCAATTATACTTTACAACCCAATTTGTAACAATTCCTAACCCCGAACGAAAAGTTGGCAAAAATGCTCTCGGGCCCACATGGCCGAATTCTGAAATTTCTCGAAGATAAAGTTTACCCATGAACTCACGAACACAAATATATGATTTTCTCTCAATTCCATACCCAAAATCGTGGTCAAAATCCAAGAACACAAATTTTCTAGGTCTTCCCTGAAACCCCAAGTTTTTTACAAATTTCATACTCAAATCCATACATAATTGATGTATTTAACTCAAAATAGGTGGGAATAACTTACCTTCACATTGATGATGAAAATCCCTCTTGAAGCTCTCCAAAAATCGTCCATGCTTTGAAGAAATGAAGAAAATGAGCTAAACCCACAAAAATACCATTTTTTCCAGGTATTTACTCATTGCGATCGCGGAAAATGCTTCACGATCGCGAAGAACAATTTTTCCAGCCCAAAATTTACTCTTCGCGATCGCGGAGAACAATTTTTCAGCCTTCCGGACAGCCTCTAGTAGAATAGTCATAACGCTTTGCACACAAATCCAAATGACAAATGGTTAAATATTCTGAAAACTAGACTCAAATATATACAACTTTCATGTGTTGGTCATTTCCTAATTACTTATATATTTCTAGATATAATCTGTCAAGGTCAGCCCATGTGCAACACAACTTTCTTCTTCATTTTCCCGGATACACTATAGTGTAACAGCCATATCGCTTTGTACACAAATACAAATCATGAATGGTTTATTTTTTGAGAAACTAGACACAAAGGGCTAACACTTTTATTTTTACATCATGTCAAAATTTCTTATAGATTGTGATATATAAGCCTCCGAAGTTGAGTTAGTGCAGCAGAATATTTACTCTACGCGATCGGGAAAGGCTTTCCGCTATCGCGATTCACTAGACCGTTTCTCGCATTTTACTCACCGCGATCGCGGGCAATTTCCTGCGATCGCATAGAACACTGCTGTAGCCAAAAACCAGCAGTTATAGATGGCCTAGAAATGTTCCGAAACTACCCCGAAACTCACCCGAGCCCCTCGGGACCCCGTCCGAACATGCCAACAAGTCTGGAAACATATCACGGACTTAGTCGAGGCTTCAAATCACATCAAACAACGTCGAAATCACGAATCGTGCCAAAATTCATCTTTATGAAATTTGAAATTTCTAACTTTCACATCTTATGCCGAAACCTATCAAATCTCATTCGATTAACCCCAAATTTTGCAGGCAAGTCATATTCGACATTACGGACCTGCTCCAACTTTCGGAATCACATTCCTACCCCGATGTCAAAATTTCCACTTCCGGTCAAACTCCTCAAAAACCTTCAAATTTCTATATTTAGCCAAATGGCTCCAAAATGACCTACAGACCTCCGAATTCACTTCCAATCGCGCTCCCAACTCCAGAATCACCATACGCAGCTACTCCCAGTCTCGGAATCCCAAATGGACATCGATAATACTAAAATTCACTTCAAGCCAAATTTATGAAATTTCTTCCAAAATGCTAACTTCCACAATAGGCACCAAAACGCTCCCGTGTCATCCAAAACCCGATCTGGGCATACTCCCAAGTCCGAAATCATCATACGAACCTGCTGGAACCTTCTAATCTCGATTCCGAGGTTGTTTAGTCAAAATTCCAATCTTAGTTCATTACTTCAACTTTAAGCTTCCGAAATAAAAATTATCTTTCCAAATTAACTCTGAACTTCCCGAAATCTAATTCCGACCACACGTACAAGTCAGAATACCTGAAACGAAGCCGCTCATGGCCTCTGTTTGCTGAACAACGTGCTAGAACTCAAAACGATCGGTCGGGTCGTTACAGGTTCAAATCCCGAATCGAGGAAAAGATTGACTCTGTTTTACAATCCGCAAACCAGAAATCCGGGTAAGAAATTCTGTTAACCCAGGAGAAGGTGTTAGGCATTCCCGAGTTTCGTGGTTCGCGGACGGTCGCTCAACTATTATTATTGGCCTATTATCTGATTTTAATACATGTTTTAGCTTATGGTTCAATTTTAACTTTAACCGCTTTATTTAATTATTTTTAAGGAAAATTGCAATGTCATTTAAGATACGTCTTGAACCACGTCACATAAATGCACGCGCGGCTCTTGACGTATTTTATCTAACATTGTTGAGATTTGAATTTGGGTCACATAAAGGCGCACCCGATTTTAGGAAGGTAAATTATTAAGATATCGCACCTAAGGCAATTACATATTTGCAACTTTGCGAGGGCCATAAAAATTCGCTAGATGGCACGCCTCGATTTCTAAGGATATATATATTAATTAAATGAGGGCCATGCATTTTTAAGGTTTTATTCGGCACGACACGCCTTCAATATATTTGTCTAAGAATTGTTCAAAATATTGAGGGCCATAAATTAATTATTTGTCTATTACGACTTTCCTCAGTTATTAACAAAACCTAATTAATAACATATTATGAATTGGGGTAATTTGGTTATTTAAAGAAAAAATGGCTTGTTCCATGTTCAACGTTAAGCCCAAAGGTAGAAATGGGCAGGCCGGTTGACAAGACCTGCGCTCCAGCTTTGCAACCCTATGGCCCAAATTATTTGAGGGCTAAGGACAGAATGAAGACGAGACCAAAGTTGGGTCTCTAAACTTGCACTCAACATCAAAAATGTTAAAAGGGAAATTCAACATTGAACCCAATCCATCACCCACATGATTTCAAAAGAACATAATTGCTAACATGAACTCAAATCTATCCAGTTCCAAATATTGGATCCAAAACAATAATCTGGACAAAAAATTCCCAAATCAAGCAATCATTTGTTCATTATGCTTGAAATTGATTTTCAACTAGCTTCAAAAAAATAATTATGAAACTCCAAATTTACTTAAACCTTTGCTTGATCCATGTGACTGATAAATGGAAACTTGTGAAATGACATAATAAATAAACATGAATATAAACCTTAAGCTCATAAATGAACATGCTTACAAAACAGAATCTGTGTAAATCAATTTACATACAAGCCAACACCTAGCATCTAAATGAATTCAAATAAACATCAAAACAAAAACCTCCACTCCAGTGATCAGACACCCGTTCGCAAATACTTAGGGAATTTGCCTTCTCTTCTAGAGGTCCAGCCTGACAACAAAATCATAGAGGCTGCAACACTATTCTGGGATAGTGACAGGTCCGTGTTCCGCTTTGGGGACCTTGAAATGACTCCTTTGCTTGAAGAAATAGGAGGGTTAGTTGGTATTCCTTGGGAGACTCCGGGTTTGCTTATGCCGGAAAATCGCAAGGGTAGGGGTTTCCTTAAGATGATGGGACTGAAGAAAAATCTAGACTTAACCTATTTGAAAGACTCTTATATCCCATTCGACTATCTGTACAAAAGGTACGGCCATAGAAAGTCATACCTCACCTACTCAGATGAATTCGCCCTTACTTCATTAGGGCATATCCACAAAAGGGTCTTCGTCTTCATGTTTTGCTTCATGAGGATGATAGTGTTCCCTATGAAGAAGGCTAGGATCCACACCAGACTGGCCATGGTAACCAAGACTTTGATGGAAGGAATTGGCGGGCAGCCTTTCAGTATAGTGCCTATGATCGTCGCTGAAATATACCGAGCCCTGGACAACTGTCAGATAAAGCCAACCATTTTGAGGGTTGCAACTTATTACTTCAGCTCTGGCTCATGGAGCACCTCCAAAAAGGTGAATACCGACAAGAGATCCTATGCAGAGAATGGGATAATCACATCGCCTTCCACCAGCCAAGGCGTATGAATTATATGCCTAACATGTTCGCTCAGCCAGAGGACGCTGGAGGATGGGTAGAGTTATTTGAGAATCTGAAAAAAGACCAGGTGCAGTGGATGTTCGAGTGGTTCCTTACGAAAGAATTCATTGTTCGATCCCGAGACGCACCATTTCTCATACTCATTGGTCTGAGAAGAACTTATCCCTATGTTCCCCTCCGAGACATGAGGCAGGCTGGAAGAAAGCAAATCATACCAAGGGTCGACAAAATGAGTCACTTCAGAGCTGACTTCCAGGACGATGATAGCCTCACAAGTTCCAAGCTCAGCACATGTGGCACTGTAAAATGATTTTGGGGAAGGATTCTATTGAGCCAGACAGGTATCACACCGGCTGTGCACCACGCTATTCAGGTTGGTTCATAATGGTATGGGTCAGCCCGGATTCATTCGAGGTCACAGGGACATCGACGAAAAGCTAAAGCACGGGTTAAGTACAATCAATTGCATAAGAGAATTCGGGAATGTGAAAGCGAGCACCGGGAAATACAAGAAGCCCATCAGAAGTTGATCGAAGAGTGGAAAGATATGGCTGTCAGTGCCAACAAGCGACTAGGGTATTTGGAGCGGGTTATAGTGGAGACAGAAGGAAAGTTCATCAAGAGGATTGAAGACTGTCAAAACACCGAAGGAAATGCAGGCGGACGTCTGGCCTGAGCTTATTTGCTGCTAGGACTACGCGAGCTGGTGAAACTGTTCGAGGGAGACAAAGATGCCAAATCTGGGGAAGGTCCTTTTGGGACCAAATAGTTTGGAGTCTTTTCTTTTGTTTTAATGATGTAATAAGGCCAATGGCCACTAATGACATTTTACTTTCCCTCATTTAGTGCTGTTTTCGATTCGTCTTATTTTTATCAATAAAATGTGGCATTTAGCATTATAAGTTCTCCAAAAGCTATTTGTCGCTAGGCCTACCTCGGGCACAATGAGGAACCCAAATTAGGACGTGATTTATACTCTTGCATAATGTGTTTAAATATTGCAACATTTTTTCTAAATCCGCACTAACTTATTACCTTTTTGTTTTCTTTTATTTTTATTCCCATCCCCAAAGGTTAGTTCCTGAATTTTGGCATTATCATCATATAGTAAGAGATCCAAGGGCCCTCCACCTCCTCCTCCTCCAAGTCCTATCAGAAACAAGAACAAGGCTAAGATGGAAGACTTGAACGGCATCAGAAAGAAGAACTCGGGTGAACGACCAGAGGTTACTCAGGGTGGACAGATCTCCAAGGGTGCCTATTCCTGTAGCAATGTCAGACATAACACCGTTCCACTCAAATGCCATACCATGGGACTACACAGCTGAAGCTAGGAGGAAAGGGAAGGCCAAGACTGGAGAAGCAATTGCTGCGCAGGGTATGACCAGAACAGGCAGGGTTTACACCCCAGAGCACCTACCTGAGTCCAGTAAGAAAGACTCTAGATGGACTATTGAAATTGGGCCCGATGATCTTTGGAGGAAAATATAAGCTAAGGATTACTCGGTCATTGAGCAATTGAATAAAATGCCAGCGCATATCTCCATCCTAGCCCTTCTGTAGAGCTTTGACGCACACAAAAATGCCTTGATGAAGATACTGAGCGAAGCTTATGTGCCCATCAACATAATTGGAGGAGAAATGGCGAACATGGTAGGGAAAGTGCTAGAGAGCCACAAAATCACCTTCCACGAAGATGAGCTGCCACTAGAAGGACTGAGCCATAACAAGGCACTGCATATCACTGTGCAATGTGAGGATTACTTTATCACGAGAGTCCTAATCGACAGAGGCTCCAACCTCAACATATGTCCGTTGATAACTCTCAGAACATTGGGAAAGAGCCTGCACGAGATTAAAGATGGGGCCATCAATGTCAAAACCTTCAATGTGTCCCAAAGGTCCACTATTGGGGATGTCATTTATGTCTGCAGATGGGACCAACTTGGTTCGACATTGACTTCCAAGTGATAGACATCCCAGCATCTTACAACTTGTTGTTGGGACGACCGTGGATTTATGCCGCCGGAGCTGTAGCATCAACCCTGCACCAGGTAGTGAAGTTCGAATGGAATCACGAAGAGGTGATTATTCATGGCGATGGTAGCAACCCCATATACAGTCGCCAGACCATCCCAATGATTGGAGAAAGAAGGAGAATAGGCGGAGAAACCTACCATCACATCGAGCGGGTCAACGCTGTGGACAAAGATAGATGGTGGGATAATAAGATTGAAAGTATCCTGAATTGGTGTGGATATGAGCCTGGAAAGGGACTTGGCAAGAACCTCCAGGGAATCACCAAATCCATCAAGCTGAAGAAACATGGTACTACATTTGGTTTGGGGTATGAATACACTTGGAAGGAGTTCGATGACTGGTCGCCACCATGGCGCGGTCCCTACTACCCGCTAGAGTATCCGATACCTCGCCTGGATTAGACTTTCCAACCGGCATATACTATATATGGGTCAGAGGAAGATGAAACATTGACAGCAATGAAGAATCTATTTTTGGAGGATGATGATATAGACTGCTGTGTTATTTTCGAGGAGGAAGGCCCTTCTATACAAGCTGTGAACCGAGGAGAACACCTCAGCAATTGGTCAATCAGAACCACCAGGGCCCGGAGAGCTTCGGGGTAGCAAGGCTAAACAAAAGCACCATGCATCACATTTTACTTTTACTAGCTAATTTTCTTTCCGTATTGTCTTTAATTTTGAAAAGAGCTCTGATGTTCAAAACAATTATGAATTCAATCAAAGCATTTCAATTTATTATATATCTCGCTCTTATTATTTTCTCTATCATTTACTTTATTTTACACAGCATTACTATTACTTATCTTGATGATGCGACAAACGGATATAGATTCAGTAGAGGATGATATATCAGAAGAAGTCATTAGAAAAATTGAGGATTTTGAGAATAGTCCCAAGTCTAACTTGGACGAAACTGAGGTCGTTAACTTGGGGGATACAGAGAATGTCAAAGAAACGCGCATCAGTGTTCACATGTCACCATAAAAAAAGAAAGAGTACATAGAGGTTTTAAAGGAATATGAGGACATATTCGCCTGGTCGTATGATGATATGACTGGTCTTAGTACATCCATTTTATCTCATAAACTGCCAACAGATCCAACATGTCCGCCGGTGAAGCAGAAACTCAGAAAGTTCAAGCCTGACATGAGTTTGAAAATCAAAGAGGAGGTTACCAAGCAGGTCAAAGCCAAGGTTCTCAAGGTAGTGGAATATCCAACATGGTTAGCCAACATCGTGTTGGTACCAAAGAAGGATGGGAAAGTTAGAGTCTGTGTCGACTACCGGGAGCTTAACCGGGCCAGTCCCAAAGATGACTTCCCTTTGCCAAACATACACATTCTTATTGACAACTGCACCAAGCATGAGTTGCAGTCTTTTGTTGATTGTTTTGCTGGGTATCATCAGATATGTATGGATGAGGAAGATGCAGAGAAAATGTCTTTCATCATGCCGTGGGGGATGTACTGTTACAAGATGATGCCATTTGGTTTGAAGAATGCTGGTGCCACCTATATGAGAGCCATGACTACTATCTTTCATGAAATGATACACAAGGAGATCGAGATATATGTAGACGAAATCATCATCAAATCAAGAAAGCCACTGATCATATGGAAGACCTGAGAAAGTTCTTCAACAGACTGAGGAGGTACAATCTGAAACTGAATCCTGCCAAGTGTGCATTCGGGGTTCCTACTGGAAAATTACTGGGTTTCATTGTGAGTCATCGAGGAATAAAATTGGATCCATCAAAGGTCAAAACAATTCAAGAATTTTCACCGCCAAAGAACAAGAAGGACGTGATGAGTTTCCTGGGGAGACTCAACTACATCAGCCGGTTCATAGCTTAGTCCACTGTCATTTGTGAACCTATCTTTAAAATGTTGAAAAAGGATGCTGCTACCAAGTGGACCGATGATTGTCAGAAAGCCTTTGATAGAATCAAGGAATACATGTCAATGCCGCCAGTCTTGGTTCCGCCCGAGCCAGGAAGACCTCCATTGCTTTACCTTGCGGTATTGGATGGAGCATTCGGTTGTGTTTTGGGACAAGATGATGAAACGGGGAGGAAGGAGCAAGCCACCTACTATCTCAGTAAGAAGTTCACCCCATACGAGGCTCGATATTCTCTACTAGAGCGCACCTGTTGTGCTCTGACTTGGGTGGCTCAGAAGTTGAGGCACTATTTCTGTGCCTACACTACTTATCTCATATCCAGAATGGACCCGCTGAAGTATATCTTCCAGAAACCCATGCCCACTGGCAAGCTAGCCAAGTGGCAAATCCTCCTAAGTGAAATCGACATTGTTTATATTACTCAGAAGGCAATCAAAGGACAATCCATAGAAGACCATCTCGCCGAGAATCCCGTGGACGGAGAATGCGAGCCCCTAAAGACGTATTTTCCCGATGAAGAGGTATCTTTCATAGGAGAAGATATTGCAGAATCCTATGATGCTTGGAGAATGTTTTTTGACGGAGCCGCAAATTTCAAAGGAGTTGGCATAGGAGCAGTCCTAGTATCAGAAACCGGCCAGCATTATCCGGTATCCGCCAAGCTCAGGTTCCCTTGCACCAATAATATGTCCGAATATGAAGCCTACATCTTGGGGCTCAAAATGGCCATTGAAATGAACATTCAGGAGTTTCTAGTGATCAAGGATTCAGACTTGCTCATACATCAGGTCCGAGAAGAATGGGCACCAAGAACTCCAAGATACTTCCCTACTTGCTTCACATATAGGAGTTGAGTTCACAAAGACAGAATTTCAGCACGTCCCCAGGGTCTAGAATGAGTTCGCAGATGCATTGGTTACTCTATCATCCATGATCGAATATCCAGATAAGAACTTCATTGATCCCATCCCGGTAAAGATTCAGGACCAGCCAACTTATTGTGCTCATGTGGAGGAGGAAGCAGATGGAAAACCATGATTCCATGACATAAAGGAGTAATTGACAACAGGAGAATAGCCAGAACTTGCAAACACCACTCATAAGCGCACACTTCGGAGGTTATCTAACAACTTCTTTCACAGAGGAGGAATCCTGTATAGGAGGACTCCCGATTTGGGTTTACTAAGGTGTGTCGAAGCAAAAAAAGCATCTAGGCTATTGGACGAAGTGCAAGCGCACATGAATGGTTTTGTCTTAGCAAAGAAGATACTCCGAGCAGGGTATTTTTGGATGACTATAGAAATAGACTGCATCCAATATGTCCGAAAGTGCCATCGCTGTCAAATACATGCAGATATGATAAAAGTGCCTCCAAACGAGCTTACTGCAACAAGCTCACCATGGCCATTCGTCGCTTGGGGAATGGATGTTATCGAACCTATCGAGCCTGCCACATCAAACGGGCACATGTTCATCTTAGTGGCAATTGATTATTTTACCAAATGGGTCGAAACAGCATCATACAAGGAGGTAACTAAGAAAGTTGTGGTAGATTTCGTTCGCGATCGCATTGTTTGTCAGTTCAGAATTCTGAAGTCAATCATTACAGACAATGGGTCCAATCTCAACAGCGACTTGATGAAAGCAACGTGTGAGACATTCAAGATTAAACACAAGAACTCTACAGCCTACAGGCCTCAGATGAATGGAGCTGTGGAAGTAGCCAATAAGAATATCAAGAAGATACTAAGGAAGATGATCGAAAGGCAAAAACAATGGCATGAGAAATTATCACTCGCCTTATTGGGATACCGCACCATAGTCCGCACATCAACCGGGACAACTCCCTACATACTGGTTTATGGTACAGAGGCGGTCATTCCCACCGAGGTAGAAATTCCCTCCTTGAGGATCATACAAGAAGCAGAGTTGAATGACGCAGAATAGGTAAAGGGTCTCTACGAGCAGTTAGCCCTTATATATGGGAAGAGAATGAATGCAGTCTGCCATGGTCAATTGTATCACAATAGAATGTCCAGAGCCTTCAACAAAAGAGTCAAGCCGAGGAAGTTTACACCAGGGCAGCTGGTGTTGAAGAAAATATTCCCATATCAAGATGAAGCCAATGGGAAATTCTCTCACAACTGGCAGGGTCCATACATGGTTCACCGGGTTCTGACAGGAGTAGCCCTCATACTTGCAGATATGGACGGAGAAGTCTGGCCGAAGCCAATCAATTCAGATGAAGTAAAACGATACTATATGTAATCAGTTATGATTTCTGTAATTTGAACTATGCCTGACATGATTCCCGTTTAAGAGGGGATACGTAGGCAGCCCTATAGGTTCGGTCACAATTTAATAAAAATTCCATTTTCCCAAGCTATTGGAACTGGGGCAGAATTTTGAGGAGGACCCTTAAAATTCCAAAGTTGGTTTTCAGCCATTCATCGCTAGGAATGCCAGCCCAGTAAACTGGGGCAGAATTTTGAGGAGGACCCTCAAAATTTCGAAGTTGATTTTTCATCCATTCAGTGTAGCCGTCAGAAGTGTCAACCCAATAAACTGGGGCAGAATTTTGAGTACCCTCAAAATTCTGGAGCAAGAGAGGTTGCAGTGTCTTGAACCACGTCGCAGTCGTTGGTTCATCTAAAGAAAACTATTTTTGATTATATACTTTTGTTATATTTACTAAATCATGCATAAGTATTATCCGAATTGCTGTTGTTTAGCGACGCTACCCCAAAAACACACAACGCCAGGAGCCAGGGGAAAACGAACTAACCTTTCCCCCTTACAGAACTCACGATTTTTCTTTGGATGCAGGCACTCGACTCGCGGATATCGTCAGGGTATATTTATGTACACATACTTTCCCAAGAATGCAATTTCTCAGAATCATCACTTATTCGCAATTGCTATCCGTACACAACCTCCCCAGCAGTCACGATATCGTAATCGGCTATCAACTAAGAGATCTTAATGCTATTCGTCCTTTTACATTCTTGCATTGCATAAGGCTACTCTTCTGCCTCTGAGGTTAAGCTCTACCTCCAGCTGTATAAGGCTACTCTTCTGCCTTTCGAGACTAAGCCTTGTCTCCATCTGCATCATCTACATAAGGCTGCTCTTCTGTCTTTCGAGACTAAGTCTGTCTCCATCAACATCATCTGCATAAGGCTACCTATTTGCCTTTTGAGATTAAGCCCTGTCTCCATCCGCACCATCTGCATAAGGCTACCTATCTGCCTTTCGAGACTAAGCCATGTCTCCATCTGCATCATCTGCATAAGGCTACTCTTCTGCCTTCCGAGGTTAAGCTCTACCTCCATTTGTATAAGGCTATTCTTCTACCTTTCGAGACTAAGCCCTGTCTCCATCTGCATCTTGCATAAGGCTACTCTTCTGCCTTTCAAGACTAAGCTCTATCTTCATCTGCATTTTCTGCATAATGGCTATTCTTCTGCCTTCCGAGGTTAAGCTCTACCTCCATCTGTATCGCTGCATAAGGCTACTTCTCTACCTTCCGAGGTTAAGCTCTACCTCCATCATCATTTACATAAGGCTACTTATCTGCCTTCCGAGACTAAGCACTGTCTCTATCTGCATCTTGCATGGCTAAAATATCACCGCTTTATCTTTCTCGCATGGCTGCAATATCGCCACCTGGATTTTAATTCTGCACTAGCTGAAATATCGTCATTTCTTGCATGGGCTACAATATCACCACCTTTTGCATTGCATGGGTTGAAAGATCACCAACCTATTCAAAGGCATCATAGTTCGGAGGCACCATCCGCATAGCCCGAGAACATCATTTCATAGCCTGTGAATCTTTACTTACGCGCTTCATGGCCCAGGACTTCATGGTCCGATGACGTCATTCTAACCGTCCGAAGACAACATTCATGGTCCAATGGGAACTTGCATCACGTTTAAGTTCATGCACGATATATGCTCGTATTGCTTACTTGCAGGTACACCAGCTATCAAACGGCCGTCTCAGCAGGAGCGATCCCGCTCCAGTTCCCGCAGCCTAACAGATTTAAAATATCTCTTCCAACTTAAACATCATGTCCGTCTCTTTCAAATCTCCATTGGTACATTCCGTCAATGGTTCCCGAACTACATATGGCCTGATTCCTGTAAGACTAGGGATATGTAGGCAGCTTATAAGCCAGAGCTCGGTCAAAAAATTCTTTTCAAATCGCCGCTTCCGATCAAAATTGGCTATCTTATCTTTACCCAACAACTCTTTCATCCTCCCCGGGTAAAGAGGGGCAGCTGTTGATACCCAATTTTTCCCTAGATATTTTGTACCCAAAATACTTCTAAAATAGCATATATGTGCATATATAAGCACACCCAAGAGTTTTGGTATTTTTAATGATTTTTGAACCTATTTGCTGCCTATTTTTATACCACAAAATCCATAATTATTCCCAAAATTATCATTTTTGGTGAATAACTTAATTCATTCTCATATTTACACCAAAATATAATTAAGGTGATTTTTGCACACTTTTACAAATTTATTTGGCATTTTTAAGGCTAAATTGCATATAATTGTAATTATAGCCTATTTTATGGTTTATAGTATTTTATAATTATAAAATTACTTCTAGTATTTTTAGTTTAATATTTTTATATTATTTATTAATTTAGCACCTTCAATTTGTTTAAGAAAACTTTTTATTATTTTTTATAAAATAAAACGGGAAAAACTGGCTATTTAAAATCTGGCCCTATTTCATTTCAATTTTAGCCCAAATTGATGCCCCTATTTAAACCAATTCCACCCACAAATCAAAATGACCCAGTTTCATTTTTGGCCCGACCCCTGACCCAATTGCCTAACCCGCCCGGTCTCTTTTAAATCTGAGTCGTTGATCAATTTGATCAACAACCAAGATCCTTCCTTTCCTTTTTTAATCCGCCCTTACCCCTAAACCTACCTCATTCTCTTATCTCAGCTGCCTTCAAACACTCTCCTCTCTCAAAGGTTTCTGAAACCCTAGTAATCTTCTCCCATCTTCAACCGCCCTCTCACCGGGATCCATGGCTTCTCAGGCCATGGATGGCCAGTACTCACCCACTCTCACCCCTAAGCCTGAGATACTTAAGGTTTGAAGGCTTGACCTCGATGGTCTCTTGTCAGATCCGCCTCAGATCCGTAGATTTATGGTTTTTCGGCCACGTTCCAGCATATTCAAGCACCGGAAGCTTGATTCCTGACCATTTCGACTCGAGATCTGATCTTGTTCTTCCAAGCCTTTCTCGTTTCTAGGATTTCTCATAAACCCTAAACTATTCGAGGTTCTTTCTTTGCTTATTTTCCTAGATCTGTGCTGGATCTATGCCATATTTGATGTTTTAAGTGTTTTCCCCAAACTTTCTTTTCAAAATCGTTTGATTTCAGATTAGGGTTTCTGATTTCTGCCATTCTTTTCTTTTTATATGGTCTTTATTACACTCGTATGTTTTCCTTCTCTATTATGCATGTATTGTCTTTCTTTTCTTTTATATATGTGCTCACATGATTAATCTGTGTTAAAATTTTCCTCACTCCTCTACCATGTGTGTTTACTACTGAATTTCTTGACTTTTGCTTTTTTGAACTCTGTTCATGTTCTTGTTAAGCATGTTTCATCTATTTTGGACTTGTCTAAGTTCTGAGTCTCTGACATGTTCTCAAATCGATTTTCTTTCTCTGATTGTTTCAAACCTGCTATCATAGTCTGTTTGTTTCTCATGAGACTCCTTGAGTCTGTTCACTTGCCTTCTCGTTTCTGTGTTTGATTCGATGGTGAAACCCTAGTATTTGGGGGTTTCCTTGATAAATTGAATTAGGGTTCCACTTTGGGACCCTGTACCTTCAGACTCACTATGAATCTATGACTAAACTCGTATTCTTTTGTTTTTATGATCCTAAGCCTTGCAATGTTAGACTTTCTGTTTGATTTGCTTGATTTATATATGATAAACTCCTCTTTCAAAAGGCTATGACAATTAATTAATTGATTTTGGGTTCCTTTGATGGGGTCTCGACTGATTGCCACTGATCTTTTTCGTTTGAGCCCTCCTTTACCTATTCCTAACTAGGTTCATTCGAATTAAACCTGTTTACCTTGATTTTATTAGTTGGCCGATCGATTCCCTTTCCTTTCTCTTTACAAATCAAGTACTGTTGAATGCTTTCCTTAAATAAACTTAATGTATTCTCCTTTCTTCTGCTATTGTGACAGATTTTACTAAAATTTCCTTTCCTTAATTACATGCTCCCGTTTGAAATTAAATCACTTAGCTGAAGGGAGAATATTGGTGACTGATTTTCAAAAGGTTTTCTTGCCTTTCTTGCTTGCCTTTCTACACTATAAAAGGGGAAGCCTTTTTACACTTTCAAACACGATCAATTCTGGTTACTTCTCACTCTCAAATACACTTAGAATTTTCATAAGAACTCGAGTTCTCTGAAATCACAAGCATAAGGTTTTCTTCTCTGATTGTGGCTTTGCTTGAAAGAATCCTGCTTTTCTTAGCTTACTTTTCTGCAACTGGTATGTTCTCATGTTCAGTTCCTGCCTCTCCCCCTATGTGTTTATTCTATAATTCATTTCTTATTGATTACATGCTATAATTTTCTGCAAGTTTGTTTCATTGTTCCTGCTCTTAAATGAATCCCCATCCCTAATCCCTTTGTATGGCTGAGTTATGATTCAAAAAACATGGCAACACTTAATATTGTTGTCCATGGACATTAACTGGACTCTCTGAGTCCTAATCTCTTTCAATTCCCATCCCCATTCCCCTTATATGTATGCTGAGTTTGAGACTTTGGTCTGGCAGTGTCCTAATAACTGTCCAGAGCCTAGTCTGACCTTCAATAGGTCTTTACTCATAATTGATTGGCTGAAAAGGCTGGTCAGGGGTGTGCCAGCCTATCTATGGCTGGGCATGACCACTGGCCTGCCTTGGCAATCCCTAACCCCTTCTATTGCACGTGTACTTGTTCCTAGAATCTAAGTTCTGCCCCCTCTTGTGAGCCTTGCCTTGGGACCCATAAGCTCCCTCTGAACTTGGACACTCGAGGGCTGGCTCTTCCACACTGCACTTTAATTCAATTCTAATTGATATCTGGGGTATAAGCACTGTCTGGAGTTCTTGAAACTCCTTGGAACTTTTAAATACCCTAGATAAGAGAAGGCTTTGGAAATCTTGATCTCGGAAGTGGTTCATCCCATATTGTTAGACATTAAGTCTGAATTAGGTTCCTCGTTTGTAGCTGGTAGTTTCTGATGTACTTTTAATTTTAGTTTGTCCTACTAGTTTGTATAATTTTTAATAAACTCATGGGGATCTAGTAAAGAAGGGAAGGGGGGTGGGGTTTACTTTTATGCACAAGGGTAGAAAGCATGCCTATAGGGTTTTACTTCTGATTTGTGTAACTTCACACGTAGATACCATGCCTATAGGGTGTTATTTCTGATTCCTGCAACTTCAGATGTAGATATATTGCCTATATATTTCTGCATTTCTGCATATATAATACTGCCATTAGGCAAATAGTTAGGCTTAATAATAAAGTTGCATATATATACCATGTTTGTAAGACTCTTGTTAACGTTTGAAAGGGTATTAAAATCAGTAATTTATAGAAAGCATTCCTATAGGAAAATCTCGAATCAGAACCGCCCCACTCGTTTAAAACAATATCAATTATTGAAACTCGTACTTATTTTTCTAAAAACTAGTAACTTCTGCACCTTTTCGAAACTCTTAAACCTTTTTTCTCATAATCAATCTGCATTTCTTTAAAACTTAATTCCTTCGGATAAATCTGATAAACATTTTTTAAACCAGTTTGTATTCTTTGAAATTCATTTCTTTATACTTATTTGATAAACCTTTTCTAATCAATCAACAACTCATTCTTTATGTTAAAACTGACAATTCCGTTTTCTACATTAAGTCTGCAATCGTTTTCTCTTCTGAAACTTATTTTACTCTGATAAAACTGGTAACTCTTTTATAATAAGTTTGCTTTTTGAAATCGTTAGTTCTATTCAACACATAGACAAAAGGTTGGTTAATTAATCATTGGGCCAGTCTTTAACAACTGCATTCGAGCAAACCTAATGCAGACTTCTTGTCTAAAAATATATGTTGAACCAATCCGCTTATCACTTTAATTTAATTTAGACCAAACCAGTACGTGCAATACATGCTAAACTATATGCCTTTATCTGATTTAAGGAGGCTTACTTGAGCCCTATTTGCTTATTTGCTTTCCCCTACTTGTATTACATGTTTTGAATGTCGCCTTAGTATTTTGTCCTTTGAAAACTCTCAAAAGGCCCCAAACTCCCTTTCCCTTTAGGATTAGTAGTCCCAAATCCTCCGGGACTGATAGGATTGGGACGGGTACTAGCATGAAATAAGTAACGATACTTTGCGCGCTTTAATACCTTCACGGGGTGGGAAGGGTAGAATATGGATATGATGACTGGTGCGCTAATATCACGTGCGACCCCTCTCTTGAGGAGTGTACGTCAGGTATTGCATTGATCTGATCCATATTATTTATAAACCTAGGACCCCTTTCCCTTTTGCTTGTTATTCTTCTTTTTAAGTTATTTAAAACTGTCTTCCTAAAACTTTCTACTTCCTTTATTTTCAAACTCTTAAACCTTTCTGCATATTATGTGAAAAACCTTTTACTTAAGACTTCTATTTGTTTCTTCATTGTTTAAAGTCACAATTGTAGTATGGCCGGGAACCACACGAGTGGATCTTGAGGGGTGCCTAACACATTCCCCTTGAGATAATTTCTAGCCCTTACCCAAACTCTGGTTCTTCATCTCAAATTCTTTATTAAAAGTGTCCTAATGCACTATAATCATTAGGTGGCGACTCTTCAACTCCAAAACACAATTCTCGAAAGGGAATAGAGTTGTCCTCCCAAATGTTGTATACCCGATTTCGAACGACATACATATATTTGTCGCTTTTAGAAAAAGGGGGCGTCGACACCAGGTGAAGTTCCTTTGTTGCTGACTTGAATTGTGATTTTGAGATATGTTCCCTTTTCTTCAGGTGGGCGCCTGATTTCCAAAACTTGAGTTGTATTCCCTTGTTTTCCAGGTGGGCGCCTGATTGCTAAAAACTTGAGTTGTATTCCCTTGTTCTCCAGGTGGGTGCCTGATTGCCAAAAACTTGAACTGTATTTGCTTGTTCTCCAGGCAGGCGTCTAATTGCCAAAACTTGAGTTGTATTCCCTTGTTCCCCAGGTGGGCGTCTGATTGCCAAAACATGAACTGTATTCCCTTGTTCTCCAGGTGGGCGCTTGATTGCCAAAAAATTGAACCGTATACCCTTGTTCTCCAGGTGACCGCCTGATTGCCAAAAACTTGAGTTGTATTCCCTTGTTCTCCAGGTGGGCGCCTGATTGCCAAAAACTTGAACACTATTCCCTTGTTCTCCAGGTGGGCGCCTGATTGTCGAAACTTGAATTGTATTCCCTTGTTCTCCAGGTGGGCGCCTGATTGCCAAAAATTTGAACTGTATTCCATTGTTCTTCAGGTAGGCGCCTGATTGCCAAAAACTTGAACTGTATTCCTTTGTTCTGCAGGTGGGCGCCTGATTGCCAAAAACCTGAACTATATTCTCTTCTCTAGGTCGGCGCCTGATTTCCAAAACTTGAATTGTATTCCCTTGTTCTCCATGCGGGCGCCTGATTGCCGAAACTTGAACTGTATCTCCTTGTTCTCTAGGTGGGTGCCTGATTTCAATAAGATAGACAAAGCAAAGGAAATTTTCTGCCCCAGTTTGGTAGCTGGGCACATATGTAAGTGTTAACTGAATCATGTTACGAAATATTCTAAGAATTTGAAAGCTAGATTCCATTATCCAGGAGGGTCCTCACAACTCCTAGTTAAATGACAATTTTAAATCTAAATTATATCTTCTGAAGGTATGATTTCCGCTAAATCTTGTTATCTAAGAGGGTCTTAAACTACATCCCATTATCTAGGAGGGTCCTGTAAATCAAAACTCAAGTTTATCTTAAGAGTGACAATTCCTTACGGCTGAATTATACTATCCCACAAGACAACTTATGCTAAATCTTATTATCTGATGGAAATATTAAAGCTAGGTCCCATTATTCAGGAGGTCCCTGAAAACTCCTAATTGAATCCTATCTCAAGCGTGCAAACTTTGAAGCCAACTTATATTCCTTTGGGGTACATTTATGCTAGATTTTGCTACTCATGATTTTTTTGAATTTTAAACTACGTCCCATTTTCCAGGAGGGTCCTGATAATTTACGGGCAAACCTGTCTGGTGCTTGGCTTTCCTTACTGAGGATTTCTCCGAAACAAACGAAATTTTCTACCCCGATTTCAAATTAAAAAAAAAAATCTTGTCAGTTTAAAAATATGGTGGTTGGTTTGTGGCCTTGACTTTGAGGGCGATTTATCCTTCACTTCCCATGATAACTGATTTCCACTCGAAGACCTTACTTGTTTATTGACTAACCACTTTCTCTGTCACCCTTATCACAGAAAATACCTCTTTTTCGTTAAGACCCAATACCTTCTATCTGTTGCATTGCTCATGAACTGACATTTACCAAACCTTTGTGTCTCACATAAATCCCAAAGCACGTCAATTCCCACCCACTCAGTGCGTATGCTATTTTTTCTTAGCTTAAACCACTGGCTTTGGCCTTGAGGTCTAGTGCTCCTTTACTTGCCATGATAACTTTGATTTCTGCTAGGGAGACCTTGTTTGCCACTGGTTAATCACTTTCTTTGTCAATCTTATCACAAAAATACCTTTGGTCCATTCACCCTAAACCCTCCATCTGTTGCATTGTCCATGAACTGATATATACCAAACCTTTGCATTTCACATGAACCCCAAGGCATGTTGATTGTTACCAGCTCAGTGCGCACGTTGTTCTTTCCTAACTTATGCCACTTTGATGTGCTAGCCAGATCCCGTTTTGTGCAATTAGAAAGCTGGTGGAAAATTCTGAAGTCATTTCTCACTTGTTCTGACCAAACAGACTTGGGAAGAGGAAGTAGACAAGACAAAAGGAACAGGGTAAAGGACAAAGGAAGGAGATGGTTCCTAACAAGAAAACTACAAAGTAGAAACCTATCAGATGTGGATACCAACTCTAATGACCATGATATGCACCTGTGGCCTATTCTGTCAAGCAAGTCTGATGTTCAACTCTTGTTATACCCCTAAACCATGAAACTGGGCTTCAATGCTCCGATTATCCAATCTGATTCACAATCCTTATTCGACTTGTAGGGCTCGAAGGGTTTTCACCATCAACCCTCTCTCATTTTGTTCTCTCTCTCACTCACTATCGCCTTATGGTGCATATGAAGGTTTTCACCAATAAGACTCTCTCATTTTTTCTTTTCTTCTTCTCCCTCCGATTCTGTAGATAACAAGGCGTTGACCACAATAAACACATCATACACTCCTGGCATGGCTAAACTCAACATTCTCAAAGATTATCTGGAAGGTCTTTTTTGGATTGTAATGTGGCTTTTGGACAGGGTTAGAAAGAAAGGATATCATAAAGGCTCAAAATAACAAAGACAACGGGGTTAATTTATTTACAACTTTTGGAATCCATTATAAAAACTTTGCCCCAATTTCTAAAACATGGGAATTTGAATCTATTTCCCTCTTTTTTGAATTTCCCAATCTCGATTTTGTGGGATTATGAAATATATTTTTTTTGGTACGACCGAACCCTAAGGCTGCCTACGTATCTTGTGGTGACAAGAATCAAGTCAAACGTACTTCGCAAGACTACTTTTGTTGCTATTTTTCTTTTTCTTTTCTTTTTCTCTCTTTTCTTTCTTTTCTTTCTTTTCCCTTTTTATCTCTATTTTTCTTTTTTTTTTATGAATTTTCCTTTTGGTTTGAACCTTCCAACTAAACCTATTGGGACATAAACTTTTCCTTTTTTATGACTCTAACTTGATTCCAAAAGAGGGGAGGTCAAAGAAACTAGTACAGGCTCAAGAGAGTATCAAATGGTATAAGTGTTTGGGTAGCTGAAAGAGGGTCTCCCAATCCCTGAAAATGCCAAGTACAACACATGCAACTTGAAATGAAGATTGAAGATCATGCACAATATTTCTTATGCGGTTTCGGCATTGGTATTACAGATATGCCTTCCACTTTTCTTTAGTGCCTTGTCAAGTACAGAACCCTTGTTGGGCGATTCCCTTTTCACAATGGATATCTTCCATTGATTCGAAGAAAAATTTCCCGACTTTTCTTGTAACTTGATATGCACTTAAACTCAAAGTTGCTTGCTTCAAACCATCCGGGATGCACTCTCCTTTAACGAATTCTTGTCACCCTATTAACTTTCCAAATTATATGCCCCAGTTTCAGACAGTTCGGGCTTCAAATGATCTCAAAATGCCTTTACTTATTTTCCTCAAATGTCCCTATCATCTTCACAATTGTTTCAATGCTTCTTGACTAAGCTAACTTTTAAGAACAGGCCTAGAATTATGCATGCATGTCATGTCACTAGAACCAGCATGAAAAGAACTATAAAACCAGAAGAGAACTAAACAAAAATGACTAGAAATAACATAAAACAGAGAATTGCATTAGTCAGATGGTGAAAGGGTTCGAACAACAAAACAAGCAAAATAAACTGTGGTACAATATTAAATGAGATACTATGACTAAAGGAACTAGACCAAACTAAAAGGATAGAAGGTTTTGAGTCACAAGACAACATCTGGATTAAAACCCTGAAATAACCCGGATAACATAAATGACAACAAAAACAAACCACCAAGACTCCTCCCCAGTTAGCCAAGAGATGGATCGTCTTTCCAATTACCAAGCACGACATCTTAGCCATTGAGTTCCACACCAAGACCATTACAATTTCAACATCATTAACTTCACCAAGTGGCTCATTGGCTCCTTTGACAAAACCTTCGTCATTGCAAACCATCCCAACAATCTGTATGTTGTCATGTACCTGTAGAGGATTATGTGTGATACTTGAGGTATTATTGCCTTGGACCACAATTATTCCTTCTTGAATCATTCTTTCTATTTCCCTTTTCAAAGCACGATAATATTCAACATTGTGTCCCTGGGCATTGGAATGGTATTCACACCTTTTAGCAGGGTCAAAAATTCTCACATGTGGGTTTATATAATTTAGAGGAATAGTTGCAATAATGTCGTAATGCTTTAATCTCTCAAACAAACTTGCATAGGACCCTCCTATTGGTGTAAAATTATCTGTAAGCTTTTGTTCCCTTCTACACCCTTGGCTTGAATGTGGGTTATATGGTACTTGGAAATTTTGTGGAGGCTGGTGGGGATTCTGCGGTGCTCGTACTCGCCTTTTGGAGTGACCTAGTGGTTGGACAAATGGCCGGACATTGTTCAGAGGATAACACTAGGGTGGATTATGTGGAGTTTGGGGATATTCATGGGGTTGGTATTGAGGTTGGAAGCATCTAGAAAGAATGCATACTGGATCCCGTCGTCGGTGAGGTTCAGCAACATCTTTTCCATCAACGGGAGGACTATCCCGAGCAACTTGTTCGTTCCATCTTAACCAAAATTCCCTAAAACTTTCCTTGGTTTTCTTTTCCATCTGAGATAGGGAGGAGCGGTCTGGGACAATGTCTATATTATTCTAAAAGTGTCGCACAAAATCTTGAGCCATGTCATCCCATGTATTCCACTTACCGACATCTTGACGAGTATGCCATTCCAAAGCTGCCCCAGTTAGGATCTCACTAAAATACGCCGTCAGCAGCTCATCTTTCCCACCAATATTTCTCATTTCACGGCAATAACCCCTCAGGTGGGCTATTGGACCTCCCCGCCCATCATACAAATTAAACTTTGCCATCTTAAACCCTTTCAGCTTTCTGGATATCTCATCTTGCTCCACTGTCTTAGCAAGCTTTGTAGTCTTACCAGGAGGCTCAAAATGAGGAGCGTGAGAGTATCGACCCGAGACCTTGAAAATTGGTTATGGAGCATAGTGTTGGGCATCGGGGACTGATGGTGGAGGACACCCGCTAATCCAAGCTTGGTATATTTCGTCCATCTGTCTTTTCAACCTCAAGACCTCTTCTTTCAACTTAGATTCTTATTCAACAATTCCCTTAAATGGATCAACAACCCTTGTGTCCAAGTCTTTGCATGGCTACCTTACTCTTTGACCTTGTGTTGTATGGACGAGTTACTTAAAAACCACAAACCAACCACCCTTCTGCTCAATGAAGATAACAAAAGGAACAAAATAGGGTCATCCTATTAGCATTAGGGCATTTAACAACTAAAAATATCACATTGCATGCAATGCACCTAGCAATAATTAATGGTTCTAGAATGACTTCGAGGGTCATATGGTCACTTGGCATCATACCTTAAAGAAAACTCTTTAAAGAGGTATTAACAAAAATTCTCTATTTTTTTAAAATTTGTAGTCCTAATATACTAAAGGAAATAGGAAAGCAAAATTTTTCTATTTAGAGTTCTGTGAGCACGTGATTTTTGCTCAATATGAATTACTCCCACAAATTCAATACAAAATAATTTCTCCTTTGTTTGCAATTTTGTAGATTTTTTGTGGCATTTTCTGTTATTGTTTGCATATTGTTTGTGCATGTTTATTCTATTTAATTAATACAAAATACAAAAAAATATTGCATTTGCATGTAGGGTTTAATTTTATATTTTTTTAGTTAAGTGGTAAATTAGTTATTTTATAAGAATTGGAAAAATCACAAAAATAGTTAATTTTTTTCACTTTTAATTCTAATTTTGAAATTTTGGTAGTTTTCTCTTTAAATTAGGTTTTAATTACTTGGGGTAATTTTTAGTTGAAGTTAATTAATTCAATTTTGTAGGATTAATTTAGTTTTAAGAATTAATTTAAGCTTTATTTTTTTTACTTCTTAAAAAGAAAATATAAAAAAGAGTTTTTGAAATAATTAAAAGGGGAAATAAGTGAGAGATCAGAAGTTTTGGGCTTTCCTTTAAACCCAAATCTCCAGGCCCAAACAACAGACCCTTAATTTCCTTTCTTTACCCGGGTGCCCATCGAACCCAGGGCCTGACCCGCTCCCAGATGTTGATACCCAATTTTTTTCTAGATATTTTTTGTACCCAAAATACTTCCAAAATATCATATATGTGCATATATAAGCACACCCAAGAGTTTTGGTATTTTTAATAATTTTAAACCAATTTACGGCCTATTTTAATACCACAAAAATCCAAAATTATTCCCAAAATTATCATTCTTGGTGAATAACTTATTTCATTCTCATATTTACACCAAAATATAATTAATGTGATTTTTGGATATTTTTACAAATTTATTTGGCATTTTTAAAGTTAAATTGCATGTAATTGTAATTATATCCCATTTTACGATTAATAGCATTTTATAATTATAAAATTGCTTTCAGTATTTTTAATTTAACATTTGTATATTATTTATTAATTTAGTACCTTAAATTTGCTTCAGAAATCTTTTTATTATTTTTATAAAATAAAACAGGGAAAAGTGGTTATTTAAAATCTAGCCCTATTTCGTTTCAATTTTAGCCAAATTGACACCCCTAATTAGCCCAATTAAGCCCCCAATTTAAACCCAATTACCTAGCCCAATACCCATTTAACCGACCCAACCCGGATTCCCCACATAACCCTTTTATTCATGGCAGTTGATCATTTAGATCAACGGCCACCGTTCCCCCTTTCCTTTTTTAATTCAAACGACCCCCAACCCTACGTCATTCTCTTCTCTCAGTCACATTCAAACACTCTCCTCTCTCAAATCCTCTCAAAACCCTAGCCGCCGCCTCAAACTAGAACCCTAATCCGCCCTAATCCATGGCCTTCCAAGCTCATCGGAGACCTACATCAGCCTCTCATGGCTTCTACGTGCTCGTTTCTGTGGTCCTATGACCAGATATTGAAGGGTTTCATCCAGTCCTGGCTTGATGATTGTTCTCCGGTCGTCTCTGACCTTTCCCGGCCAGCCATGGCTATTCGAGCCCGACTTTTGACTCTCCTGCTTAGATCAATGATTTTCAAAGCCTTTCTCGTCACTTGGGGTTCTTATGAAACCCTAATCTCTAAGGTTCTTTTGATTTTGTTTCAGATCTGCTCTAGATCTATGTTTGTTTGAATTTCTAAGCATCTTTTCTCGAATCTTTGTTTAAAATCTGCTTTTAAAACTCTTTATCTTTTTCTGATTAGGGTTTTCTTGTTATGTTATTTCAAAGTTTTTCTTTGATTTTTGACATGTTTTGCTATATTTGCTCGTACTGTCCTTTTATCTGAGTTTGCATGATAAAAGTCCTGATTTCTTTTGGTGTTTCTGAGTCTATTTGTTTGTATTCGTTTGATTTACTTGTTTATACTAGATTATTGTTGAAAACCATAACTTTTGGGGTTCATTTGAGTTTCTGAGATTATTTGTTGTTTGTTTTGCTTGTTTATCATCTCTAGGCTCGAGTGGTGTTGAAAGCCCTAATTTCTATAGGTCTATTCGAGTTTCTGAAATTGTTTGTGCAATTCATCTGTTTAAAATTGCTCGACTTGATTTGAAATTCCTTTGTTTCAGCATCTCTTTCTGTGATTCCTTTGATTCTGCATTCTTACTATCTTTCAAACTTGACTATGCTTTTCAGAAGGGTTTTTCACTTGACCCTTTGCATGCTTCTGATACTGTATCTTTTTCTCTACTATTATGTCACTGCAACTCGACCTACATGACTACCATGCTGCAAGTGTTTTCTTTTGTGCTACTACTGTGTGTTGTTTCCTATTGCCAATAGTTTGGCCTCGCATGTCTAGTGTTTGTGCACTCTATTTATATATTGAGTTTCACTCTTTTATTGACTTTCAAACTTGTGACTGATTTCAAACTTTTCCTTTGTGAAATTCTAATTTTTACATGCCTGTTAAGGGTTAATTGATTTCCTTCCTTGTTTTGCCTTACTGAGTCCTTTCCAAAAATAAGTATGTTCCTGTACTTAGCCTTAATCACCTGCTCAATTATTTTACTACTTTTTTTATGGAAATAATCAGTCTAACTATAAATTGATTTCTTTTCTTATCTGCGAATCTGTCACTGCCCGTTAAGCAAGTGATCCTTTAATTAAGGGAAATCACTTGTATAATTGATTCTGATTAATGATTGTTTCCATGTTTGTGGCTTATTACCTCTCTTTTACTCGTTTTCAAAAACTATAACTACCATGTACCTTTTCTCTTTTATGGACACGAATACAAGTCATAGAACTTGAATAAAAAATACACACAATCAATTTTGATTACTTCTTACTCTCCAATGCACTTAGAATTTTTAAGCACTCGAGTTCTTGAGCATAAAGGTTTCTTTTCTGATTGTGGCTTGGCTGAAAGAATCCTGCTTTTCTTTGCTTACTTTTTCTACCACTGTATGTTTCTTGGTTAATTTCTGTCTCTCCCCTTAGGTGTTTTCTATAGTTCATCTTTTGTTTGGCTTACTATTTCCATACTGTAATTTTCTGCAAGATTGTTTGCTCTTTGTTCTGCTCCTATATGAATCACTACCCTCAATTCCCTTTATATGTTTGAGTTATGGTTCAAAAACATGGTAACACGTGATATTGTTGTCCATGGACATGAACTGGACCCTTTTGAGTCCTAAACTCTTTCAATTCCCATTCCCGTTTCCCTTTCTATGTTGTTGAGTTTGAGACTTTGGTCTGGCAGTGTCCTAATCACTGTCCAGACCGTAGTCTGACCTTCAATAGGTCTCTACTCTTACTTGTTGGCTGAACATGCTGGTCAGGGGTGTGCCAGTCTACCTTATGGCTGGGCAAGACCACCAGCCTGCCTTGGCACTCCCGTACCCCCTCTATTGCAGTTGCACTTATTCTTAGAAACTAAGTTATGCCCCCTCTTGTGAGCCTTGCTTTGGGACCCATGAGCTCCCTCTAAACTTGGACACTTGAGGGCTGGCTCTTCAACACTGCACTATAACTCATTCTGATTGATATCTTGGGTGAAAGCATTGCCTGGAGTTACTGAAACTCCTTGGAACTTTGAAACACCCTAGATAAGAGAAGGCTTTGGAAATCTTGATCCCGGAAGTGGCTCAATCTCATATTGTTAGACACTAAGTCTGAATTAGGTTCCTTGGATGCAGCTGATAGTTTTTGATGTACTTTTAATTTTAGTCTAATTTTTACTGGTCTGTAATAATTTGTGTAAACTTATGGGGATCTAGTAAAGAAGGGAGGGCGTTACTTTTATGCACAAGGGTCGAAAGCATGCCTATAGGATTTAACTTCTGATTTCTGCAACTATGCATATAGATGTCATGACTATAGATTTTGCATTTTTCCGCATATATAATAACATCATTAGGCAAATAGTTAGTCTTAATAATAAAAATGGCATATAGCTATCATGTTTATAAGTCTTCTATTAATGTTTGAAAAGGTATTAAGAATCAGTAACATATAGAAAGAATGCCTATAGGAATTTCGAACCAGAATTGTCTTGCCCGTTTAAAGCAGTATCTATTGTTGAAACGCGTACTTATTTTATTAAAACAAGCAACTTTCTACACCTTTTTTTTAACTCTTAAATTTTTTTTCTCATAATCAAATCCGTGCATTCTTTTCTGAAACTTACTTCTTTCTGACAACTCTGGTAAATATTTTCCAAACCATCCTACACCCTTTGAAACTCATTTATTTATACTTATCTGATAAACCTTTTCTAGTCATTCTGCAACTCATTTCTTTTGTTAAAATTGGCGATTCCTTTTCCTAATCAGTCTGCCTTCTGAAACTCGTTTCTAGTTGGTAAACTATTTTTCGTATTAAGTCTATAATCTTTTCTAAAACTTATTTTACCCTGCAAATCTTTTATAACCAGTTCGCTTTCAAAATCAGTAGCTCTATTCAACACATAGATAGAAGTTGGCTAATCAATTGGATCAGTCATAGACAACTGCATTCGAGCGAGCCTAATGCAGACTTCCTGTCTAAAAATTTTGTTGAACCAGTCCGCTTATCGCTTTAAATTTAATTTAATACCAAACCAGTACGTGCAAGATATGCTAAACTCTATGGCTTTATCTGATTTGAGGAGGCTTACTTGAGCCCTACTTGCTTATTTGCTTTCCCCTTACTTGCATTATGTGTTTTGGATGTCGCCCAGTGTTTTGTCCTTTGAAAACTCTCAAAAGGCCCCAAACTCCCTTTCCATTTAGGATTAGTTGTCCCAAATGCCTCTGGGACTGATAGGATTGGGACGGGTACTAGCATGCAATAAGTAACGATACATTCCGCGGTTTAATACCTTAATGGGGTGGGAAGGGTAGAATATGGATATGATGACTGGTGCGCTAATAACACGTGCGACCCCTCTTTTGAGGAGTATACACCGGGTATTGAATTGATGTGATCCATATTAGTTACAAACCTAGGACCCCTTTTCCCTTTTTTACTTGTTATTCTTTTTAAGTTTTCTTTCAAACTAACTTCCTATACTTTCTACTCCTCTTCTTTTTTCAAACTCTTAAACTTGTTTGCAATATTATGTGAAACCCTCCCTTTATCTGAGAGTTCTATCTATCTTCTTCATTGCTTAAAGTCACAATTATAGTATGGTCGGGAACCACACTAGTGGATCTTGAGGGGTGCCTAACACCTAGTAGTATGGTCGGGAACCAGACTGTTGGGGATCTCTTTAGGCTTTTACCATTGCATGCTACCTGTGACTTTATTATTGCATTTACTTACTGTCTTTATTTCCTTTACTATGAAACTGACTTGGCTCTTCATGTCTTTTTTTTCCTTTAACTGCTTTCTTTAACTGCTTTGTTTCTATACTATTGTAATTACGAGCAATTATTTTAATCATTATCTTATGAACGTGGAAATACATGTCAATATGTTTCATTCTTGTAAATTGCATCTTCAACATCATATTCCACTCGTGCCAAACAAATACCATAGCAACGCTTATAATGAGTGGTTGCGCCCTTCCAATATTATCACCCTTTAAATTTGGCAAAGGCATATTTGCGATAAAACCAGTCGATCAGCAGTGCAGTCGACGGTTGCGTGCCTTTCCCTCTTGAGTTGTCCGCTCAAGGGTACCGGTCTAACACCCCAATAGAAACCTTACTCCGTTTAACTGTACATGCATCATGGTCAAACCTAGCCGAGTCAGTTATGTTGTATGCATAATGACTCATTAAGATAGCCTTGTCCAAAGTCCACCGGGTTTCCCTGAAACCCAAATGGACACCTCCATGTTCTGTGCATTTATTTGGAAAATAAATGCTTGCTATGCTAATTATTGGTCTAAATAGTCGAGTCCAGTGGGGTATGTTCCTAACGCTTTGTTTTGCAGAAATGAGGCACGAAGTCCCCAGATTTGGCATGGTAACCAACATTCATCCAAGGCTGCTAAATTGGTGGAAAGACCTTCACCCCAGTGATCAGACGCTCGTCCGAAAATACTTAGGGAATTTGCCTTCCCTTCTAGAAATCCAGCCTGACAACAAAATCATAGAGGTTGCTACACTGTTCTGGGATAGTGACAGATCCGTGTTCCGCTTCGGGGACCTTGACATGACTCCTTTGCTCAAAGAAATAAGAGGTTTAGCTGGTATTCCTTGGGAGACTCCACGTTTGCTTATGCCAGAGAATCACAAGGGTAGGGGTTTCCTTAAGATGATGGGACTGAAGAAGAATCCAGACTTAACCTGTTTGAAAGACTCTTACATCCCATTCGACTATCTGTACGAGAGGTACGGCCATAGCAAGTCATACCGCACCTACTCAGACGAATTCGCCCTTACTTCATTAGGGCATATCCACAAGAGGTTCTTCGGTTTTATGTTCTTCTTTTTGGGAATGATAGTGTTTCCTATGAAGAAGGCTAGGATCCACACCAGACTGGCCATGTTAACCAAGACTTTTATGGAAGGAATTGGCGGGCAGCCTTTCAGTATAGTGCCTATGATCGTTGCTGAAATATACCGAGCCCTGGACAACTGTCAATAAAAGGCCAATAATTTTGAGGGTTGCAACTTATTACTTCAGCTCTTGTTTATGGAGCACCTCCAGAAAGGAGAATACCGGCAAGAGATCCTACGCAGAGATTGGGATGATCACATCGTCTTCCACCAGCCAAGGTGTATGAATTATATGCCTAACATGTTCGCTCAGCCAGAGGACGCTAGAGGATGGATAGAATTGTTTGAAAATTTGAAAGAAGACCAGGTACAGTGGATGTTCGAGTGGTTCCATACGGAAGAATTCATTGTTCGATCCCGAGGCGCACCATTTCTCATTCTTATTGGTCTGAGAGGAACTTATCCCTACGTTGCCCTCCGAGCCATAAGGAAGGCTGTAAGAAATCAAATCATACCACGGGTCGACAAAATGAGTCACTACAGGGCTAACTTCCAGTACGACGATAGCCCTCACAAGTTCCAAGCTCAGCACATGTAGCACTGCAAATGATTTTGGGGAAGGATTCTATTGAGCCAGACAGGTATCATGCCGGTTGTGCACCATACTATTTAGGTTGGTTGGAAGATAATCACAATGGTATGGGTCAGCCCAGGTTCATTCGAGGTCACAGAGTCATCGAAGAGAAAGCTGAAGCACGGGTTAAGTACAATTAATTGCGCAAAAGAATTTGGGAATGTGAAAGCGAGCATCGGGAAGTACAAGAAGCCCATCAGAAGTTGATCGAAGAGTGGAAAGATATGGCTGTCAGAACCAACAAGCGACTAGGGTATCTGGAGCGGGGTCTAGTGGAGCTGGAAGGAAAGTTCATCAAGAGGATTGAAGACTTTCAGAATGCTGAAGGAAATGCAGGCGGACATTTGGCCCGAGCTTAGTTGCTGCTAGGACTACGCGAGCTGGTAAAACTGTTCGAGGGAGACAAAGATGCCAAATTTGGGGAAGGTCCTTCTGGGACCAAGTAGTTAGGAGTCTTTTATTTTGCTTTAATGATGTAATAAGGCCAATGGCTACTAGTAACATTTTACTTTCCGTCATTTAGTGTTGTTTACGATTCGTCTTATTTTTTATTAATAAAATGAGACATTTAGCATTACAATTTCTCCAAAAAACTATTTGTCACTAGGCCTACCTCGGACACAACGAGGCACCCAAATTAGGACATGATTTATATTCTTGCACAATGTGTTTAAATACTGCAACATTTTTTCTTTTCATAACCCGCACTAACTTATTACCTTTTTTGTTTTTCTTTTATTTTTACTCCCCTCCCTAAAGGTTAGTTCGTGCATTCTGGCATTGCTATCATACAGTACGAGATCCAAGGGCCCTCCACCTCGTCCTCCTCCAAATCCTATCAGAAACAAGAACAAGGATAAGATGGAAGACTTGAATAACTCAAGTAAACAGACAGAGGCTATGCAGGGTAGCCAAATCTCCAAGGAAAGTGCTGCCCAACTTGAGCAGAAATTACTGAGGTTCCGAGAAGAACTGGATCAGGTTCGGAACTTGGCCAACTTGTCATTCTCCCTTACCACTCCCGATATCAACTTTCCCAACACCCAAAACTCCGCACCTCCACAGAATACACCACAACCACCAAAACAACCCACTCATACTCAACACTGCAACACATGCCACACTCCCAACAACACTCCATTACTCATCCCTGAACCGTTTAACACCACAAATGATCCTACCCACAACACTCCCATCTACGTGGAGACCATACCTTAACCAATCTGAAATGCACCAGAGTCTGATGACAAGGACTCCCTTATCAGAAACCTGACCGCAGAACTCAAGAAGTTGACCAGCCGAGTCCAGGGCGTGGAAGGTAACAAAGGTATTGAGGGGCTGAATTATGATGACCTCTACATTCAGCCAGATGTTGAACTTCCGGAGGGGTACAAACCTCCCAAGTTCGAAATGTTCGATGGAACGGGAGATCCCAGAGTCCACTTGAGGACATATTGCGACAAACTGGTGGGAGTCAAAAAATATGAGAAGATCCGTATGAAGCTCTTTACGAGGAGTTTGAAAGGGGATTCTTTATCTTGGTACCTCAACCAGGACCCCAAGAAGTGGACAAGCTGGGTAGGTATGGCATCAGATTTCATGGATAGGTTCCGATTCAATATAGAGAATGCACCGGATGTATTCTACATCCAGAATTTGAAGAAGAAGCCTCCCGAGACGTTCCGCGAGTATTCTACTCGTTGGAGATCAGAGGCTGCTAAGGTCAGGCCGGCCTTGGAAGAGGAACGGATGAACAAATTCTTCATCCGGGCTTAGGATCCACAATATTACGAGAGGTTGATATTGATCGAGGGTCAGAAATTCTCCGCTATCATCAAGCTGGGGGAAAGAATTGAGGAAGGCATTAAGAATGGCATGGTTACTAATCTTGAAGCATTGCAGGCCGCCAACAAGGCTTTATAGTCTGGTGGCACGTCCAAGAAGAAGGATGTGAGTGTCGTGATGGTCTCACAGGGAGCTAAATCATCACTGAAATACCACACTTACCCATCACCTCCACTTACATATTAGCCTATCCCAAATTACCAAGCACCCACACCCTCTTACCAAAATCCACCACCCGTTTTCCAGTCATCTCCACCTCCCACATATCAACCTACTTTACCCAGATACTCTCAACCTGCACCTGTCTACCAAGCTTATAATGCTCAACCCTCTCTACCAATCACTCCCACTCGCCAAAATTTCCCTAGACCTAGGCCAAATTTCGACCGCAGACCTCCCTGACAATACACAGCCATCACCGAACCAATTGACCAGCTGTATGAGAGACTTAAAGCTGCTGGTTACGTCACCCCTATCCCTACCATAACTCCAGAAAATCCTTTCTAGTGGGTCAATCCTAATAAGACCTGTGCGTACCACTCCGACATGAAGGGACATACCATTGACGAATGCCGCTCATTGAAGGACAAAATTCAAACCCTGATCAACAATAAGGTCATCGTAGCAAATGAGCCTGCTCCTAATGTTCACAACAACCCTCTGCCTAACCACAAAAGTAGTGACATTCACATGATCGAGATCGAAGATGACTGGGACCCCAAGGGATCGATAGGATTGATTGTTGAGGGTGTGAGCCAAAGAAACCAGCAATCACACTTAACCCAATTATTTTGAGGCGGACCCACATATAGAAGAGCGGCTATTGAAGCACTCATTAAACTGTAATGAGCATATATAATAAAATTGATATTTTAATACTATATGATATGAATTGTTGATTAAGCACTTATAGCATTGGATAGTCTTCTGGTGCATGGGGTTAAGAGGTTTCGCAAAGGGTGCTAAAACACTTCGCCTAAGAATGGTTTAGAAGTAATCTTTTCATTTGGAACTTATTTAATTATATCCATGTGCTGACTGATGTACAATTATTCAGAATTAGCTAGAGTAATACAAAAATATGATAATATTTCTTTAGATGTAAAATGACAATCACCTTTTCAGAAGTATGGTTCTTCTCTCTTTTCACAGGTTACAGGTTGCGGCTAAGACAAACCCACGCAGAGAAGGGTGATTGCATCAGCCCTCCAGGGGTGATGAAGTAAACATGTCTATACCTCTCAAATTTGAAGCACCTTCTCCTGCAAAGGCGCCAGGACCAATTGAGGTTGAGTTTGGAGTTCCGAAAGCACCTGCACCTTTCGAAGTTGCTGTGTTACCACCAAGGGTACCAATTCCTGTAGCAATGTCAGACATAATACCGTTCCACTCAAATGCCATACCATGGGATTACACAGCTGAATCTAGGAGGAAAGGGAAGACCAAGATGGGAGAAGCAATTGCTGCGCATGGTATGTCCAAAACAGGTAAGGTTTACACCCCAAAACACCTAGCTGAGTCCAGTAAGCAAGCCTCTGGATGGCCTATTGAAACTGGGCCCGATGATCTTTGGAGAAAAATAAGAGCCAAGGAATACTCGGTCATTGAGCAATTGAACAAAACGCCAGCGCAGATCTCCATCCTAGCTCTTCTGCAGAGCTCTGACACACACAAAAATGCTTTGATGAAAATACTAAGCGAAGCTTATGTGCCCAGCAACATAACTGGAGGCGAAATGGCAAATATGGTGGGACTAGTGTTGGAGAGTCACAAGATTACCTTCCACGGAGATGAATTGCCACCGGAAGGACTGAGCCACAACAAAGCGTTGCACATCACTATGCAGTGCGACGATTACTTCATCACTAGATTCCTGATCGACGGAGGATCCAACCTCATCATCTGTCCGCTGATAACTCTCAAAACATTGGGAAAGAGCCTGCACGAGATAAAAGATGGGGCCATCAACGTCAAAGCCTTCGATGGGTCCCAAAGGTCCACCATTGGAGAAATCAGCCTATGCTTGCAAATGGGACCAACCTGGTTCGATGTTGACTTTAAAGTGATAGACGTCCCAGCATCTTAGAACTTGTTGTTGGGATGACCATGGATCCACACCACAGGAGAGATAGCATCAACCCTGCATCAGGCAGTGAAGTTCGAATGGAATCACCAAGAGGTGATTATTCATGGTGATGGCAGCAAACCCATATATAGTTGTCAGACCATCCCAATTGTTGGAGGCAGAAGGAGAATAGGCGGAGAAACATAACACCACATTGAAAGGGTCAACATTATAGACAAGGATAAGTGGTAGGATAACAAGATTGAAAGTATCCTGAATTGGTGTGGGTATGAACCTGGAAAGGGACTCGAAAAAAACCTCCAGGGAATCACCAAACCCATCAAGCTGAAGAAACATGGAACTACTTTTGGTTTTGGATTCATACTTGGAAAGAGTTCGATGACTGGTCGCCGCCATGGCGCGGTCCCTACTACCCGCTAGAGCATCCGATACCTTGCCTGGAGCAGACTTTCCAACCAGCAGATACTATATATGGGTTAGAGGAAGATGAAGCATTGGCAGCCATGAAGAATCTATTTTTGGAGGACGATGATATGGACTGCTGTGTTATTTTCGAGGAGGAAGGCCCTTCCATAAAAGCTGTGAACTGAGGAGAATGACTCAGCAATTGGTCAATCAGAACCACCAGGGCCCAAAAAGCTTCGGGGTAGCAAGGCTCAACAAAAGCACCATGCATCACATTTTACTTTTTACTAGCTGATTTTCTTTCCGTATAGTCTTTAATTTTGAAAAGAGCTCCGATGTTCAAAACAATTATGAATTCAATCAAACCATTTTAGTTTATTATATATCTCACTCTTATTATTTTCTTTATCATTTACTTTATTTTATACAATATTACTATTACTTATCTTGATGGTGAACCAACGATTGTGACTTTCAATGAGACAACGCGACAAACGGATATAGATTCAGAAGAGGATGATATCCCAAAAGAAGTCGTTAGAAAAATTGAGGATTTTGAGAATAGGCCCAAGTCTAACTTAGACGAAACTGAGGTCGTCAACTTGGGGTATACAAAGAATGTCAAAGAAGCGCACATCAGTGTTCATCTGTCACCATCAGAAAAGAAAGAGTACACATAGTTTTTAAGGGAATATAAGGACATATTCGCCTGGTCGTATGATGATATGACCGGTCTCAGTACATGCATTGTAGCTCACAAACTGCCAACAGACCCAACATGTCCGCCGGTAAAATAGAAGCTCAAAAAATTCAAACCCGACATGAGTTTGAAAATCAAAGAAGAGGTTACCAAGAAAGTCAAAGCCAAGGTTCTCAGGGTAGTGGAATATACAACATGGTTAGCCAACATCGTGTCAGTACCAAAGAAAGATGGGAAAGTTAGAGTCTGTGTCGACTACCGGGATCTTAACCGGGCCATTCCCAAAGATGACTTCCCCTTACCAAACATACACATTCTTATTGACAACTGCGCCAAGCATGAGTTACAGTCTTTTGTTGATTGTTTCGCTGGGTATCATCAGATATGGATGGATGAGGAAGATGCAGAGAAAACGACTTTCATCATGCCGTGGGGGATGTACTGTTACAAGATGATGCCATTTGGTTTGAAGAATGCTGGTGCCACCTATATGAGAGCCATGACTACTATCTTACACGACATGATACACAAGGAGATCGAGGTATATATGGACGACATCGTCATCAAATCCACGAAAGCCACTGATCATATGAAAGATCTGAGAAAGTTCTTCAACATACTGAGGAGGTATAATCTGAAACTGAATCCCGACAAGTGTGCGATCGGGGTTCTTGCTGGAAAATTATTGGGTTTCATCGTGAGTCGTCGAGGAATAGAATTGGATCCATCAAAGGTCAAAGCCACCCAAGAATTTCCACCGCCAAAGAACAAGAAGGACGTGATAATTTTTCTGGGAAGACTCAACTATATCAGCTAGTTCATAGCTCAGTCCACTGTCATTTGTGAACCCATCTTTAAAATGTTGAAAAAGGATGCTGCTACCAAGTGGATTGATGATTGTCAGAAAGCCTTTGACAGAATCAAGGAATACCTATCAACACCGCCAGTCTTGGTTTCGCCCCGGCCAGGAAGACCTCTATTGCTTTACCTTGCGGTATTGGATGGAGCATTCGGTTGTGTTCTGGGAGAACATGATGAAACGGGGAGAAAGGAACAAGCCATCTACTATCTCAGTAATAAGTTCACCCAGTACGAGGCCTGATATATCTTCCAAAAACACATGCCCACTGGCAAGCTAGCCAAGAGGCAAGTCCTGCTAAGTGAATTCGACATTGTTTACATGACTCAGAAGGCAATCAAAGGACAAGCCTTAGCAGATCATCTCGCCGAGAATCCCGTGGACAGAGAATACGATCCTCTAAAGATGTATTTTCCCGATGAAGAGGTATCTTTCATAGGAGAAGATATTGCAGAATCCTATGATGGTTGGAGAATGTTTTTTGATAGAGCCGTAAATTTCAAAGGAGTTGGCATATGGGCAGTCCTAGTATCGGAAACTGGCCAGCATTACCCGGTATCTTCCAAGCTCAGGTTCCCATTCACCAACAATATGGCCGGATATGCAGCCTGCATCTTGGGGTTTTAGATGGCCATTGACATGAACTTTCAAGAGTTGCTAGTGATCGGGGATTCAGACTTGCTCATACATCAGGTTTGAGAAGAGTGGGAAACCAAGAACTCCAAGATACTTCTCTACTTTCATCATATACAGGAGTTGAGGAAAAGGTTCACAAAGACAGAATTTTCGCATGTCCCCGGAGTGAAGAATGAGTTTGCCGACGCATTGTCTAGTCTATCATCCATGATCCAACATCCAAACAAGAATTTCATTAATCCCATCCCGTTAAGGATTTATGATCAGCCAGCTTACTGTGCTCCTATCGAGGAGGAAGAAGATAGAAAACCATGGTTCCATGACATTAAGGAGTACTTGACAACAGGAGAATACCCAGAACTTGCAAACACTACTCAGAAACGCAAATTTCGGAGGTTATCTAACAATTTCTTTCACAGTGGAGAAATCCTGTACAGGAGGACTCCCGATTTGGAATTACTAAAGTATGTCGAAGCAAAAGAAGTATCCAGGCTATTGGACGAAGTGCATGCAGGGACCTGCGAGCCGCACATGAATGGTTTTGTCTTAGCAAAGAAGATACTCCGAGAAGGATATTTTTGGATGACTTTGGAAATAGACCGTATCTAGTATGTTCACAAATGCCATCGCTGTCAGATACATGCAGATATGATAAAGGTACCTCCAAATGAGCTTACTGCAACAAGCTCACCATGCCCATTCGCCGCTTGGGGAATGGATGTTATCGGACCTATCGAGTCTGCCACATCAAATGGGCACAGGTTCATCTTAGTGGCAATCGATTATTTTACCAAATGGGTTGAAGCAGCATCATACAAGGCGGTAACTAAGAAAGTTGTGGCAGATTTCGTGCGCGACTGCATTGTTTGTCGATTCGGAATCCCGAAATCAATCATCACCGATAATTGTTCCAATCTCAACAGCGACTTGATGAAAGAAATGTGTGAAACATTCAAGATCAAACACAAGAACTCTATAGCCTACAGGTCTCAGATGAAAGGAGCTGTAGAGGCAGCCAACAAGAATATCAAGAAGATACTAAGGAAGATGATCTAAAGGAACAAACAATGGTATGAGAAGTTATTATTCACCTTATTGGGATGCCGCACCACAGTCTGCACATCGACCGGGGTAACTCCCTACATGTTGGTTTATGGTACATAGGCGGTCATTCCCACCGAGGTAGAAATTCCCTCTTTGAGGATCATACAAGAAATAGAGTTAGGTGATGCAGAATGGGTAAAAGGTCGCTACGAGCAGTTAGCCCTTATAGATGGGAAAATAATGAACGTAGTCTGCCATGGTCAATTATATCAGAACAGAATGTCCAGAGATTTCAACAAAAGAGTCAAGCCGAGAAAGTTTACACCAGGGCAGCTGGTGTTGAAGAAAATATTCCCATATCAATATGAAGCCAGGGGGAAGTTCTCTCCCAACTGGAAAGGTCCATACATGGTTCACTGTGTTCTAACTGGAGGAGCCCTTATACTTGCAGAAATGGACGGAGAAGTCTGGCCGAAATCGATCAATTTAGATGCCGTAAAATGATACTATGTGTAATCAGTTATGATTTTTGTAATTTGAACTAGGACTGACCTGATTCACATTTAAGAGGGGATACGTAGGCAGTCCTATGGGTTCGATTACAATTTAATGAAAATTCCATTTCCCCCTGCTATTGGAACTGGGGCAGAATTTTGAGGAGGACCCTCAAAATTTTGAAGTTGATTTTTGACCTTTTCATCACCAGGAATGCAAACCCAGTAAACTAGGGCAGAATTTTAAGGAGGACCCTCAAAATTCCAAAGTCAATTCTCAGCCATTCAGCGCAGCTGTCAGAAGTGTCAGGCCAGTAAACTAGAGCAGAATTTTAAGGAGGACCCTCAAACTTCCGGAGCAAGAGAGGTTGCAATGTCTTGAAACACGTCACAGTTGTTGGTTCATCTAAAGAAAACTATTTTTTATTATATACTTACTAAATCATGCATAACTATTATCCGAATTGCTGTTTTTTAGCGACGCTACCCCAATGATACACAACGTCAGGAGCCAGGGGAAAATGAACTAACCTTGCCCCCTTTAACAGAACTCACGATTTTTCTTTGGATGCAGACACTCGACTTGCAATATCAGTAGGCATATTTATGTACGCAAACTTTCCCAAGAATGCAACTTCTCGAAATCATCACTTATTCGCAATTGTTATCCGCACACAACTTGCCCAGCAGTCACAATATCGTAATTGGCTATCAGCTAAGAGACCTTACTACTATTCGTCCTTTTATATTCTTGCATTGCATAAGGCTACCCTTCTGCCTTCCGAGGTTAAGCTCTACCTCCATCTGCATTGCATAAGGCTACTCTTCTGCCTTTCGAGACTAAGCCCTGTCTCCATCTGCATTTTTTCATAAGGCTACTCTTCTACCTTCCGAGGTTAAGCTCTACCTCCATCTGCATTGCATAAGGCTACTCTTCTGCCTTTCGAGACTAAGCCCTGTCTCCATCTACATTTCTACATAAGGCTACTCTTCTGCCTTCCGAGGTTAAGCTCTACCTCCATCTGCATTGCATAAGGCTACTCTTCTACCTTTCGAGACTAAGCCCTGACTCCATCTGCATTTTGCATAAGGCTACTTATCTGCCTTCCGAGGTTAAGCTCTACCTCCATCTGCATTTCTGCATAAGGCTACTCTTCTGCCTTTCGAGACTAAGATCTGTCTCCGTCCGTATTATTTGCATAAGGATACTTATCTGCCTTTTGAGGTTAAGCTCTACCTCCATATGCATTTCTACATAAGGCTACTCTTCTGCCTTTCGAGACTAAGCTCTGTCTCCATCTGCATTTCTGCATAAGGCTACTTATCTGCCTTCCGAGACTAAGCACTGTCTCCATACGCATCTTGCATGGCTGAAATACCGCCTCTTTATTTTTCTCGCACGGCTGCAATATCGCCACTTTCATTTAAATTCTACACCGGTTGAAAGATCGCCAATTCTTGCATGGGCTGAAAGATCGCCACCCTTTTGCATTTCATGGGCTGAAAGATCGCCAACCTATTCAAAGGCATCATAGTTCGGAGGCACTATCCGCATATCCCGAGAACATCATTTCATAGCCTTTGAATCTTTACTTATGCGCTTCATGGCCCAGGACATCATGGTCCGAGGACGTCATCCTAACCGTCCAAAGACAGCATTCATGGTCCAACGGGAACTTGCATCGCGTTTAAGTTTATGCACGATATACGCTCGTATTGCTTACCTGTAGGTACACCGGCTATCAAACGACTGTCTCAGCAGGAGCGATCCCGCTCTAGTTCCCGCAGCCTATCAGATTTCAAATATATCTTCCAACTTAAACATCGTGTCCGTCTCTTTCAAATCTCCATCGGCACATTCCGTCAATGGTTCCTGAACTACATATGGCCCGATTCCTGTAAGACCAGGGATATGTAGGCAGCTCAGACACCGAGGCTCGGTCAAAATTCTTTTCAAATCGTCGCTTCCGGTCAAAATTGGCAATCTTATCTTCACCCGACAACTCTTTCATCCTCCTCGGATAAAGAGGGGTAGCTGTTGATACCCAATTTTTTCCTAGGTATTTTTTGTACCCAAAATAATTCCAAAATAGCATATATGTGCATATATAAGCACACCCAAGAGTTTTGGTAATTTTAATGATTTTAAACCAATTTACTGCCTATTTTAATACCACAAAAATCCAAAATTATTTCCAAAATTATCATTCTTGGTGAATAAATTATTTCATTCTTATATTTATACCAAAATATATATGTTTATTTTTGCATATTTTTATAAATTTATTTGGCATTTTTAAAGCAAAATTGCAACTAATTGCAATTATAGCCCATTTTGTGATTAATAGCATTTTATAATTATAAAATTTCTTCCATTATTTTTAATTTAACATTTGTATTTTATTTATTAATTTAGTACCTTCAATTTGCTTCAGAAATCTTTTTTATTATTTTTATAAAATAAAACGGGGAAAAGTGTTTATTTAAAATCTGCCCCTATTTCGTTTCAATTTTAGCCAAATTGTCACCCCTAATTAGCCCAATTCAGCCCCGAATTTAAACCCCATTACCCATCCCAATACCCATTTAACCGACCCACCCCGGATTCCCCACATAACCCTTTTAATCCTGGTCGTTGATCATTTAGATCAACAACCACCGTTCCCCCTTTCGTTTTTTTAATTCAAATGACCCCCAACCCTACCTCATTCTCTTATCTCAGTCGCCTTCAAACACTCTCCTCTCTCAAATCCTCTCAAAACCATAGCCACCGCCTCAAACTAGAACCCTAATCCGCCCTAATCCATGGCCTTCCAAGCTCATCGGAGACCTATATCAGCCTCTCATGGCTTCTACGTGCTCGTTTCTGTGGTCCTATGACCAGATCTTGAAGGGTTTCATCCAGTCCTGGCTTGATGACTATTCTCCGGTCGTCTCTGACCTTTCCTCTGCCAGCCATGCCTATTCGAGCCTGACTTTTGACTCTCCTGCTTAGATCAATGGTTTTCAAAGCCTTTCTTGTCACCTGGGGTTCTTATGAAACCCTAATCTTTAAGGTTCTTTCGATTTCTTTCAGATCCACCCCAGTTCTATGTTTACTTTGAACTTCTAAGCATCTTTTCTCGAATCTTTGTTTAATACTCTGCTTTTCAAACTCTTTATCTTTTTCTGATTAGGGTTTTCTTGTTAAGTTATTTCAAAGTTGTTCTTTTATTTTTGACATGTTTTGCTATATTTACTCGTACTGTCCTTCTATCTGAGTTTGCATGATAAAAGTCCTGATTTCTTTTGGGGTTTCTGAGTCTATTTGTTAGTATTTGTTTGATTTACTTGTTTATACTAGATTATTGTTCAAACCCCTAATTTTTGGTGTTCATTTGAGTTTCTGAGACTATTTGTTGTTTGTTTTGCTTGTTTATCATCTCTAGACTGAAGTGGTGTTGTAAGCCCTAATTTCTGTGGGGTCTATTCGAGTTTCTGAAATTGTTTGTGCAATTCATCTGTTTAAAATTGCTCGACTTGATTTGAAATTCCTTTGTTTCAGCATCTTTTTATGTGATTCCTTTGATTCTACGTTCTTAATATCTTTCAAACTTGACTATGCTTTTCAGAAGGGTTTTTCACTTGACCCTTTGCATGCTTCTGATACTCTATCTTTTTCTCTACTATTAAGTCACTGAAACTCGACCTACATGACTATCATGCTGCAAGTGTTTTCTTTTGTGCTACTACTGTGTGTTGTTTCCTATTGCCAATAGTTTGGCCTCACATGTCTAGTGTTTGTGCACTCTATTTATATATTGAGTTTCACTCTTTGATTGACTTTCAAACTTGTGACTGATTTCAAACTTTTCCTTTGTGAAATTCTGATTTTTACTCACCTGTTAAGGGTTAATTGATTCCCTTCCTTGTTTTGCTTTACTGAGTCCTTTCCAAAAATAAGTATGTTCCTGTACTTAGCCTTAATCACCTGCTCAATTATTTTACTACTTCTTTTATGGAAATAATCATTCTGCCTAAAAATTGGTTTCTTTCCTTATCTGTGAATCTGTCACTGCCCGTTAAGCAACTGATCCCTTAATTAAGGGCAATCACTTGTATAATTGATTCTGATTAATGATTGTTTCCATGTTTGTGGCTTATTACCTCTCTTTTACTCGTTTTCAAAAACTATAAATACCATGTACTTTTTCTCTTTCAAGGACACGAATACAAGTCATAGCACTTGAATAAAAAACACACACAATCAATTCTAATTACTTCTTACTCTCCAATACACTTAGAATTTTTAAGCACTCGAGTTCTTGAGCATAAAGGTTTCTTTTCTGATTGTGGCTTGGCTGAAAGAATCTTGCTTTTCTTTGCTTACTTTTTCTGCAACTAGTATGTTTCATGGTTAATTTTTCTCTCCCATTAGGTATTTTATATGAATCACTACCCTCAATTCCCTTTATATGTTTGAGTTATGGTTCAAAAAATGGTAACGCGTGATATTGTTGTCCATGGACATGAACTGGACCCTCTTGAGACCTAAACTCTTTCAATTCCCATTCTCGTTTCTCTTTCTATGTTACTGAGTTTGAGACTTTGGTGTGTCAGTGTCCTAATCACTGTCCAGACCATAGTCTGACCTTCAATAGGTCTGTACTCTTACTTGTTGGCTGAACAGGCTGTTAAGGGGTGTGCTAGTCTACCTTATGGCTGGGCATGACCACCAGCCTGCCTTGGCACTCCCTCACCCCCTCTATTGCAGTTGCACTTATTCTTAGAAACTAAGTTCTGCCCCCCTCTTGTGAGCCTTGCTTTGGGACCCATGATCTCCCTCTGAACTTGGACACTTAAGGGCTGGCTTTTCCACACTACACTATAACTCATTCTGATTGATATCTTGGGTGTAAGCATTGCCTGGAGTTCCTGAAACTCTTTGGAACTTTGAAACACCCTAGATAAGAGAAGGCTTTGGAAATCTTGATCCCGGAAGTGGCTCAATATCATATTGTTAAACACTAAGTCTAAATTAGGTTCCTTGGATGCAGCTGATAGTTTCTGATGTACTTTTAATTTCAGTCTAATTTTTACTGGTCTGTAATAATTTGTATAAACTCATGGGGATCTAGTAAAGAAGAGATGGGGGTTACTTTTATGCACATGGGTAGAAAGCATGCTTATAGGATTTAACTTCTGATTTCTGCAACTATGCATATAGATGTCATGCCTATAGATTTTGTATTTTTCCGCATATATAATAACGTCATTAGGAAAATAGTTAGGCTTAATAATAAAAATTGCATATAGCTATCGTGTTTATAAGGCTTCTATTAATGTTCGAAAAGGTATTAAGAATCGGTAACGTATAGAAAGCATGCCTATAGGAATTTCGAACCAGAACTGCCTCACCCATTTAAAGCAGTATCGATTGTTGAAACACGCACTTATTTTACGAAAACAAGCAACTTTCTGCACCCTTTTTTTTAACTCTTAAAACTTTTTTCTCATAATCAAATTAGTGCATTATTTTCTGAAACTTACTTCTTTCTGACAACTCTGGTAAATATTTTCCAAACCATCCTACACCCTTTGAAACTCATTTCTTTATACTTATCTGATAAACCTTTTCTAGTGATTCTGCAACTCATTTCTTTTGTTAAAATTGGCGATTCCTTTTCCTAACCAGTCTCCCTTCTGAAACTCGTTTCTAGTTGGCAAACCATTTTTTGTATTAAGTCTATAATCTTTTCTGAAACTTATTTTACCCTGCAATTCTTTTATAACCAGTTTGTTTTCAAAATCAGTAGCTCTATTCAACACATAGATAGAAGTTGGCTAATCAATTGGATCAGTCTTAGACAACTGCATTCGAGCGAGCCTAATGCGGACTTCCTGTCTAAAAAATATGTGTTGAAGCAGTACGCTTATCGTTTTAAATTTAATTTAAGACCAAACCAGTACGTGCAAGACATGCTAAACTCTATGGCTTTATCTGATTTGAGTAGGCTTACTTGAGCCCTACTTGCTTATTTGCTTTCCCCTTACTTGCATTATGTGTTTTGGATGTCGCCTAGTGTTTTGTCCTTCGAAAACGCTCAAAAGGCCCCAAACTCCCTTTCCCTTTAGGATTAGTTGTCCCAAATGCCTCCGGGACTGATAGGATTGGGACGGGTACTAGCATGCAATAAGTAACGAGACATTCCACGCTTTAATAACTTAACGGGGTAGGAAGGGTAGAATATGAATATGATGACTGATGCTCTAATATCACATGCGACCCCTCTTTTGAGGAGTGTACGCCGGGTATTGCATTGATGTGATACATATTATTTACAAACCTAGGACCCCTTTTCCCTTTTTTACTTGGTATTCTTTTTAAGTTTTCTTTCAAACTAACTTCCTATACTTTCTACTCCTCTTATTTTTCAAACTCTTAAACTTGTTTGCAATATTATGTGAAACCCTCCCTTTATCTGAGACTTCTATCTATCTTTTTCATTGCTTAAAGTCACAATTGTAGTATGGCCGGGAACCACACTAGTGGATCTTGAGGGGTGCCTAACACCTTCCCCTCGAGATAATTTCTAGCCCTTACCCAAGCTCTGGTTTCTTCCTCTCAAGTTCTTTCTTAAAAGTGTCCTAATGCACTATAATCATTAGGTGGCGACTCTTCAACTCTTAAACCCAATTCTCGAAAGGGAATAGGGTTGTCCTCCCAAATGTCGTATACCCGATTTTGACTCTTAGAAAAAGGGGGAGTCGATACCAGAACCGGTCCACCCACCCAGCTTAGCCAAACGACGTCGTTCCGGATCCCTATCATCTCAATCGTTGGATCACAATGATCCAACGGACTAGAACTTAGGACTCCTAGGTATATTATTGTCCGAAATTAGCCCCTCCACCTCCGATTCCATTCCCCCATTCCTGTCTTTCAGAGAACGAAACCCTAATTAGACTTCGCTGCCCCAAAATTCCCTAATCCCTACCGGCCGACGGCATGACCCAATCGCCTCAAAATTGCCACCATGTAATCACCGTCCATCCCTCTTTCATAACCCATCACAAACTCCCCCAAAATCCTCACCCCTTGGGCTCAATTTCAAATCTGGCACCAAAATTTGAAACCCTAGTTTTGTCCCTTTTTCAGAAGTTAAGCAATTTTGTGTTTGGTAATGAATCGAAAATCATGCCAATCGATCGTTCTTCCTAAAGAATAATCGACTAGCATTAATTTGATTCATCTCAAAACACATCGGACTCCATGCAAGACCAAAGACCGGCAAAAACGTCAAACAATAGGTACTTTTTCTTCTTATTCCTTACTAGTCCCTCATCCTCATGTCTTTCTTCAACTTCTACTCCTTTTCTTCTTTTCTTTTATTTGTTTCTGTTTTTTGAGTCAAAAATGAAAAAAAGTCAGGTTAGCTTTAATTTAGGGCCGTTAGATTTTATTTTCTTTCTCTTGTAATTAATCGTTGATGTAAGTTAGTTTGCTTAGGGTTAAATTATGCATCAGAAGCTTTAGATGTTTAGTTCTTCATTTAGGGTTATCCAAATTAGTTAACTCGTGTTTAAGGAATTTGCTCCAAAATCAACATATCAATGATTCGTGGTATTTGATTCCTTGTGAAAGGACTATTAATTGTTCAAAGGTTGAATCTCCAATAGGTTCGTTCCGTAATTGTTTCTTGCTAGCGACAGTTCAATTGTTTTGATGTTGGTTCATTTCTGATTTGATTGCATATTAAACCTATTTAAGTTTTTTTTAAGAATTAATGCCATTGGATTTGGTTTCCCTATGGATTCTATCAAAAAATTGTTTGTTTTAGTTTGTAAATGTCCAGAACTTTCAGGGGTTTTAGTTGAGCAAAAGAAATTTAAGGGAGGTCTTAGGAAGGGTTAAATGAACAATTAAGAATTTGGGAGGTTATTTGAGAGTAAAAAAATTAGATTTTTGTTGGGGAGGCTTCTAGAATAGGGGCAACTGGCTTTTTTTTGGTTAGCACAAGTTGTTGTAGCCAATTACATGCTCCCAGCTGTCCCAATTCTGTTAACAAAGATACCTTGTGAGGGAATTTATTCCCATTCTATTTCCGCAACACATGGCACCAAAAAAGGGTTATATATAGACCCTTCTTCCATTAAAAAGGGTAGTGACTGATACCCTGAAAATACAGAAGAAATTCCTGTAGTCTTTTTGATCTAAATTGGTCCTGGTTCTGCTCTTTAATTTCGTTTATTAGTTAGAATTTTTAGGTTTCAATAAATTTTTGATTCTGGGTCTAAAAATGGTTTAATTCTGGGAAGAAAGAGATTGGTTTGGAGCTGTTTAGTTTATTGGATTACTGTTCCATTGAGATCTGATTGTTGATCTGTTGTTGCTGCTTTACATAGTCCTGATTTCCTTCTTGTTTCCTTTTGTTTACCAGGTATTTCATTTGAACCTTGAATGTAATTGATGCTTGTTTATGTCTATTGAGTGAGGATGTAAATTCCGGTTGAAAGAAAGAAGTCTTGTTCTGCAACTTTACTAGTTTTTCTCCTTTAAAGATGTTGCATTCTGTTTTAGCTTCTTCCTAGACAAGCCTTATTTTTCTTCCTAATCTGTAACTAATGAAGTAATCAGCCCTATACTTGTATTTTAGGATTAATATGGGATCTGTTGTGAATTCTTTCAATTCAACAATATCAGATGTTAGATATATGTATTAACTTAGTAGGCATTAACTAAAAGATTCGTTTGCTTGACTGTGAGTTGGTCTGTTTTTTGAGTGCATTTGAGAGCTGTATGTTTGTTAGTTCAGAGTATTCATGATGGATCTAGTTTTCCACGCATCATGTATCCAAGTTCACTTATGTATAGCTTGAGGTTTGGCCTATTGATTTAAGGTTATTTACGATGGGTCTATTGGTTTAAGTTTGCCAATGGAACTTGAGTTCATAATCAGATTTGAGACCTTTTGTTTTTTGCTTGGTTTTAAGGTTTGCAAATGGTTTTTCTTAGAATTCCAATGTATATGGTCTTGCTAAAATGATGGGTAATTTATGCCAAGGCTTTATTAATATAGTTAGGCCTTTTACGTTATTAATTGGTTTCTTAGGTGCATTTCATTAAAAATGGAAGCTGTTTGGATAAGGTATCATTTTTTTGATTGAAATATCTTAAGGTGCGTATGGAACCATGTATGCCGAGCTTCTTCTTTTGCGATAAGCTCTCATTCTGGGCTTCGTGACAGGTTCAGTCGGCTCCCTCTTGTCTGTTTGGCAGTTGGTGATTGGGCCTCAAGTCAGGCCCAAGCTGTGAGAAAATATAATAGAGTAGACCTCACGTTTTAGCCCATTTTAGATTCATAACTTAGATTCAGCCTAATTAAAAATGGTTACGAGTAATCCCTTTTAGTTACTGAGGTGAGCTATTAGTTAAGTCACGATTTATGGCCATCATGAATTAATTTAGAAACTTGGTTAGAATAATTCGAGGTGCGCCGTGCCAAAAAAAATGACATTTGCATGGCCCTCATTTAATTAATCTTGTTTTGATCCTTAAAATTCAAGGCGTGCCACCTAGTGGAATTTTCATGTCCCTCGCAAAGTTGCAAACGCATAGTCACTCTAGGTGCGTTGTTTTGATAAATTACCTTCCTAAACTAGGGTGCGCATTTATTTGACCCAAATCCAAATCTCAACAATGTTATATAAAATGTGTTGCGGACTGCAGGTGCATTTATGTGACATGGTTCAAGACATATTTTAAATGACGTTGCAAATCTTTCTTTAAAAATAATCAAAAGCGGTTAAGGTTAAAAATGCACATAGGTTTTAAACTTGTAATAAAATTAGATAATTAGGCCAATAATAAAAGTTGAGATAGTTAGGCCAATAATAAAGTTGAGCGATCGGGCTAGAACCACAGAACTCGGGAATGCCTAACACCTTCTCCCGGGTTAACATAATTCCTTACCTGGATTTCTGTATTCGCGGACTATAAAACAGAGTAAATCTTTTCCTCGATTCGGGATTCGAACCGGTGACTTGGGACACCATAAATTATCCCAAGTGTCGATTCTGATTATTAATTAATAAATCCCGTTTCGATTGTCCTTTAATTTGAAAAACTCCTTTATACCCTTTCGGGGGTAGGAAAAAGGAGGTGTGACTGCTCTGGCCAGAGTTGTCACACCTCCTTTTTCTTACACCCGGAAGGGTGCAAGGGAGTTTTTTCAATTAAAAGAAAATCAAAACGGGATTATTTATTATTAAAGATTCAGAGTCGCCACTTGGGATAATTAATGGTGTCTCAAGTCACCGGTTCAAATCCTGAATCGAGGAAAAAATTGACTCTATTTTACCGTCTGCGAACCAGAAATTCGGGTAAGAAATTCTATTAACCCGGGAGAAGCTGTTAGGCATTCCCGAGTTCCGTGGTTCTAGCACGGTCGCTCAATTGTTATTGTCTCACCATCCGTGAACATGTCATAACGGCACCTGGTCACTATGACTAGGTAAGACCGACAGTGTAGAAATAACATTAATTGCGGAAATAATTTCTTAAAAGCTGAAGAACTTAAGAAAAATGTATATAAATGCCCATTGGCATATACAACTCAACATCACAATTCTGAGGCAACAATACCAAAACATGGAAACTCACGGGCAACACAGGCTATAGAAATATATATAAAAAGGCTCTAAACTCGAAAAGTGTCTGCATCAAGGAAAGACAGGAAAGCTAAACAACTATAGGATAGAATAAGAAGGAGTCTCTTCGGTCTGCGGACGTGACATATATACCTCAAGTCTCCGTGTCTCTCCTGGATCACTGATAATGTGCCTGAGCGGAGGTACCTGGATCTGCACATGAAAAACATCCACAGAAGAGGCGTGAGTACACCACATCGGTACTCAGTAAGTGCCAAGACTAACCTCGGTCGGGTAGTGACGAGGAAGGTCAGGGCCCTACTGAGGTTAGACAATATAAAAAGTATGTACAATATGAAAGCAGATGGAATTAATATAACAACAGAGAAATAAGACAGAATTTACAAAACAACAGCTGGAAAATAATGAACAAGATAAACATAGAAAGGTACAGCTCAATACCATGTTACCAAATGAGGATCTCCCAGGATACCATCCTGTAGTCCTTTCTCAACTGTCATGTGGATCTCCCGGGATACTGTCCCGTAGTCCATCACATATATATATCCGAAGAATCTCCCGGGATACCGTCTCGTAGTCCAACTAACAAGGTACATGGGGATCTGTCGGGAATCTAACCCGTAGTCCCAAAGTATGTGCAAGGGGATCTACCGTGAATCTAACCCGTAGTCCCAAAGTAAACAAACAAGGGGGAGCTATCGGAATCCCACATCCGTAGTCCCAATGTAAATGCGCAACCACAACCAAGGGATATTCATAATTTAAGTACAAAACACGAGCAAATAGGTAGTACTAGCCTAACATGCTTCACGCAGTACAATTTAGGCAACTTGAGCAAATAAGCAGTTAAATTCAACTAAACATGCTTTTCTAACTAATACCGGTTAAACTTGAATTTAGAATAATCAAGTAAGCAAGAAAACACAATATAAATATTTCACGTAAAAGCGAATTCTCAATAATTAGTTCAAGTACGCACTCGTAACCTCACACACAAGGCATTCAAACATCAAATAACATATCCTAAGGGGAAGGGTCCCCCACACAAAGTTAGACAAGCCACTTACCTCGAAACGATACAAAAATCAACTAGAAATCATGCCTTTGCCACGAGTGTGAGCACGTGATTTTTGCCCTAAGCAAATTATTCTAAAAGTTTCAAATTAAATAAATTTACAATTTTAGGAATTTTGTTGCATTTTTCGTATTAATTAGTTGCATAATAACTCATGTTAAAAATATAAAAAATATGCATTAATTCATTTTAACAATCTATAGAAAATCACAAAAATAGTTCATTTTAGCATTTTATTGTTTTAATTGGAAATTACTACAAAATA